>DWNJ01001557.1:0-11832 GCA_018250275.1 Udranomia eurus
GAAAATAACCAGAACATTATTAAACGGTTATTACCTTACTAATAGAATGAAACTTTCCCGCAACTAGAGAAGAATTGATACTGTTGAGGACTAAAACTTACATTTGAATATTCAAACAGAAGACAGAAACAGAGAACGAAAGATATATACCTACGCGTCGCCACTTTTGATATCCTTTTTGAACACAACATTTAAACCAATTTTAATTTAGTTTACTGAAAAAATCATCGCCAGTATAAACATACACAAAGAAAATCAAATAACTTGTAAAAAAACAAGCATCTAAACTCAACTAAAGTTATAAAATCAATCACCACCAGCACCTACAAGTAACCAAAAATATTTCAAAGTATAAAAAAATATTTTTATTAACTGGCAACCCTACAACGAGGCCAATTACTTAAGTCAGTATGCAGACCCGCGTGTCCTCCACCTGCTATTGTCCGCAAATGAGTATCGCTTAATTCGCAATGTGCTCGACATAGCTCTCAGCTTTCATCTGTACCCAACTTTAGTGGAAAATGGGTTATTACACTGAGCACTTCTCGCAATTAGCACGCACACCGAGGTGTGGTTGAAGCTAGAAAACAATTAGGAGAAAAGATGAGGGATGAAAGCGTACATCACACCTCGCTTTCAGTTTTTGTGAGAGTCAATTACCATCAGGGCGTGCACGGGTAATATGAAAACGAAAATGTCGGATTGTCTTTTAAATATCAAATGTTTATGAAATTCCCTCGTATATTACTTCTGAGGCTGCTTCTGAGGGCTGAAGTAGAGATATTCTAGTCTTTAACTGCACGTCCCTCCAAAATCTTTACCCACACAGATAATTTTCAGGAAAAATTATTTTACAATTTATACCTGTTTTATTTATTAAGATGTCTCAATATTAATCACTGTCGTTATAATTATTTACATGTTTATTCCAGGAACTGGATCAATCCAGACGTAACGAAGTTAATCCCGGTGGCTTGTGACCGCGGGCAGTGGGCAGTCGAGCTGGAATTTCATTACGCTGCGCCTGCGGGAATGCCGCCATTGTGCATTGAGTTATGGACGAGGACTGTGGAAGTAATGGATGTTGCGATCCATGTAGGAAGTTCGACAATTGGAAGAATGCCTAAAAGCTGTCCATAGGACTGATCTTTCAGGTCCTTCGAACGGTATTTTTTATAACTGGGAGGTAACAATCGAGCGTGCAGTCAACAGTTTGATGGAAAGTGCTGTCCATGGACATTTGTAATCAACCCAAGACAGGATCGAAGTTCTTTCTTAAGTCGACCACGAATCCTTTGCTACCGCTGAGGATTAAGATGGTACGCCTCGGTTAAGTATGTCTCCTTTTAAACCAGAACACAGCAGCAAGAACAAGAGTCCAACCGTAAAAGGTTCTACTACCTTCGCTCGGTAGTCGCTGTCCATGTAGGAACTTCTCTTAGGACGTTCGATGGAAGAATCATCATTGCATATTTTTGTTAACCTGACTATACTTACTTATCCACTTATATCATTATATATATGCCTCTATAGCCCATTATTTTGAACCATATGATTTTTTATTACTTGGTGACACATATCCGTTTGCAATTAGTACTTGCAAGTTAATCTGACAAATATTTTTGAGATTATTTCTAAAGTAATAATAAAACATCTTGGGGATTAACTGCAAAATGATCGTTGTTTAAAACTTTTCGAAGAGATTGTACCTAGAACACCACCAATAATATTATTTAAATTACTGCCCACTGAGATATAAAGCAACCAATACCAGAAGTGTATTAGAAAGTCAGAACTTAATTTTGTCCGATTAATGACTTAGACTGCAACATGGAATGGACCTCCAACTCAAATTGGCGCGATTGGTCCTATTAATTGTTAGAAATATGCAGCCGTCCTACGCAATAGTTAAATAGAAGTGCTCTCGGCATAAGTCGTATTCAGGCAACCATTATTTTGATTGAACATGCCTGATGTTATATGACGGTAGTATATAATGAAAAGATATATTTAAAACTGGATGATAGAACATAATTATTTGCGTTCCCTAGCCTACACTGGATTGTTCAATGAATGACATTTTCCATACATACTTTTATTTTGATGTTTGCAATATCAGATTGATTTTTTGTCTGTTCAATGATTGTAAATATTTCAGGATATGACTATTAAGTGTAAAATCGAATTATGATTTGATGGGGATGGGGACGGGGACGGGGACGAGGATGGGGTCGGAGAAAGGAACGGGGACAGGGATGAGGATGCATACGGGGACAGAAACAGGGCCAGGAAAATGGAAATGATTTAGAAGCGGTACGAAGTGCACCGGGTCTAGTTAATATAAAAAAACTTCTAAGTCTTAGATTAAACACTGCCTAGTAAATAATAATTCAAGTTTGATTCTCAAAAAATCTTATGCTACATCTACACATACAATGACGTATAACATCACATAAACCAAAACATCGCATTACATTACGATAAGATTATCCCCGCGACGGTTATGGTGCTAATACTCAAACTCAACGTCCCTAATACACAAATTCAGAGCAAATAAAAAGTATTACCGCAACAATAAAACCACCCCGCGCATTTAAAAAACCCACGGCGTTCGAAGGAGGTAGACAAGTCAACAGCGTCTTAAAACGATTACAGACAGTCGTCAAGGTGTGAAGGGGAATGCTACACGCAAATCGCATTAGATATGTTAAATCTCGGCCCCCGGGGCTCTGCGAGGCTTTTTTCACGATATTTTTATGCGTATCGCTTACTTTCGCGATTATTGTACCGGCGCCATTTGCATTACGCGCGGGTGTATAGCGCGACTCAAAGAATTTGTTGCTCGAAAAAGTTTGCCGCTGGAATATATGAGCCACAATGTGCTATAAGCTACAGATACTATTAGTTATAATATTTGTTATTAGATTTAAATAATTATTCTGTTTAGATCCATCCCTTACCACACCTTTCAAAAGACAAAACACAGTCGAAAAAACACTGCTGTTATTTATAAGGCAGAAATAGGTGTGGCGCTGATGCCTCCGAAGTTGAACCACCAGATGTTCTACCACAATTCAAAATTCTGGACAGTAGTAGTAAGGAAGAGGTGCTTCGTATACTATCCTGATCTTTCTAACAATTCCAGTTTCGAAGACCTTCCCATAATTATAATATCGATACGTCTTAGATGTTTTTAAATTATACTCGTAACTACGAGGTGAAAATTTACTACATAAATTCTCACAGGCGCCCAAATATTTCTTCTTGATTGAGTGATTATTTATTTATCAGAATTCTAAAGATTGAAAATCCTCGCTTTATATAATTTATTAAGTATCATGGAATGTGATATTTTTTTTCGCTTTGTCCAAAAAATAAAGTTCTTATCAAATTAAAGTCAAGTATCAAATAAATCAGGCGCTCTGTCCGGCTAGGTGACATTCGTATGAGTTTCTTTTCCGGGGAAGAAAAGTTGGGAAAATACTTGCTGCAGTTACGTCAGAATGTCAGCAGCTCTAAGTAACTTTGGTACAGTTTACTTGTCACTTTTTATTGAGGAAATTCTTTTACTTATCCTCAATTGACGCTGCGTAGTGAAACGAGGCGTCGCGGGACAGGGTTTAGTGGTTTTGTTTGAAAATGAAGTAAGATTGCAAAATCCTACAGTAATGTTTAAAATAAATCTAATTGTTATTTTGTCACATTACATATAATTCGGAGATAGTTTAGGTGTCTCAGGTAATTGATTATATTTATAAACTTACAACATATTTTAGAGGATAAATATAATCTCAACAATACATTTTTTTATTTTGTATTTATTATAATATGTAAAAAAATATGCAATAAATATAGTAGGTACGCATTCTGTGCATAAGTGATGATTTCATATTGTAATAATATTCTTCTAATGAATGTCTATGCTATTCTAAAATAGCAGGCGTTTGGTGTTTTCATATAAATAGCTTTACACTCAAGGTTTTCATAATATTGTAGAGAATATTATATGTATTGTATGAATAATAAGCATATTATTTAATTGTTGGAAATCATTCCAAATATGGTTTTAAAACAACAATGAATATAAATTACGGTGCTGGTAAGATTTAAAAAGATTTAAATAGATATTTTATACCTATAGACCTACCTATATACCTTTATACCTATAGACTTACCTACTACGGTAAATATACTACATCATAATGAAAAAAGTTTTCTCAATTCGATTGTGCAAGATTACTTCTATTCGCTCAATATTTAACTGTTAACAATTCATTCGGTAGGTACAACTCAACGAGGAAATAAAATCTCTGTACAATCTCCCCCACCTCTGCGTGTTATTTGGTGTTTTTTAAGACGGAGATATTTACAGTCGAGCGGGCGATTACATGTAACCCTTCACCGTTTTGTGTTCGCTCGGATAACAGCCATTTCATTTATTCATTCATCTTTAAGCTCTGCTAATTCACACCACTTGCGAATTTATTTACCTATGTTTGTTGTACATACATCACTTCACGTACGTAAGGTACGCTAGTGACTTTCAATCAGATGTCCTCGGATCTCGAGTTAATCGAGAGTCTTGAAAATAAGCATTATTTCATACTTACCATGTACCCACGATATGTGAGAATACTAAGCGTGATAGTACAGTGGTCTCTTCCCACAATCGGGGGCAGCCTGGGACATTCTCCACCACGCTGCTTCAATCCGTGTTGGCGGAAGTACTGGTTAGTGGTACGTGTTCACTAAATTAAATTAAATCACACTCATAGCCCCACACTAGGATTCCCTGTGTCATGGTGCCATGGATAACACACAAAGACAACAAAACACACACCCAGACCGAGAACAGAAATTTAAACTCTTTACCAAATTTCTCGCCTCGCTGGGAATCGAACTCTAAATCCTTGGAACGGCAGTCCGGCATGGTGATCATTGCGCCATACGGGTCGTCAATAATTCATTACAATCTGTGATAATTCGTGATCTATGTTTAAGGAAACAAAGACAGTTGCGTTGCTTTAATAAAAACATAATATCGACCCCAAGTACAGAAATCGACTCTTTCAAGACTACCCTCGTTTAATGAAGCACCTGCTCCCGAGCGCCCTCCTTCATAAAGTGAAGAAATTGACATCCCGAACAATGGGAAGTGTGTTGTAAAATAAAACATAAAATATGACATTGTAACTTCAATGTGATATGAAGAGTCAAGTTACGAAATGGCATTTTTTCTTAACATGATTTGTTAGTATAAAGTAAGCCATTTATTTAACTTTCGTCTCCCTGAATTCAATCACATCTACCCCTTCATGTCATGAGATTTTTTTTATAGTTGTGAGGTAGTAAATGAGCATGCAGTCCACCTGATGATAAGTGGTCACTGCCCTGTAAACCTGTAATCAACCCAAGACAGGACCGAAGTTCTATCTTAGGTCGACCATAAATGCGTTGCTACCTCTGTGGACTAAGTTGGATCGCCTGGGTTAAGTATGTCTGCCTGACCACACTCTTCAAACCATAACACAGCAGCAAAAATACTGCTGTTATAAGGCAGAAATAGATATGGTGGCGGTGACTTCGGAGTCGAACCGTATAGGGTTCTACCACCTTCATAATTTAGATACATTTCTTAAGTGATATATCAGTTCTTTATAAATATATATAGGTATCATAGGCAATAGCTGGCAATATTTTAATATACGAATGTAAACAAACCAAACTGTTACTTGATGTAAAACATGACTATAAAAGCAATAACAGCCGTTTTTACTAAACAATTAATTCTCCAAACGTTACCGTCTCAGAATAATGTTGAAGACGAATAAATCCTTCGAGTCACAGGTGTTAATAATGATCTGCCCACAAAAGTTGAGGGGTTTAAAATTCCTCCCCTCTAGTATTAACACGACTCTTTATTTTGTAACGCGGGGATGCGACATTGGGTTAAAAGGCACTCGCTTGACTGACGCCGGACGTACGAACAAATCTATTTCCAACAATCATAGATATGGAAATGTTTATAGAACGGTAGTAAGAGAAGTTTTGTATCGACACCGGTCTAAAGTGACATTTAACCCCTCTCTGTTTTATTATTTAATCGTTATCTGTAATATAATATATCACATATTATGTCAACAATTTTAGTAAAAGTTGCACAGGAAATCATATGTTGGATATAATTAATTTTAAATATTCGTTGTTAGATGTGTTTATTGAGATAGCATTCGTGCATATTATGCGTCTTGGGCATGACATCCTGTCTCGCCGACATTGCCATTCTATTTATTTTTCTTATGTATACTCACAACAAAATTTACATAAACTCAGTAACGAAATTTGTATTTAATAATGAAAGTAAAATTATGCTTATGCATAATTAAAACTGATTATAATTAAAACTGACAATAATTTTACTTTCATTATCAATATAGATTAATATGCAATAACGGAAGTAGCCAGTGGTTAAGAATTGCGGTTGAATATCGAATCCCGATATTAGTTTATCATTGTTACTTCTTATTTTAATTACAATTTTAATTTTTTTTTATTAAATTATTTGAACTATAGTGAATCAAGACGACTAATAAAAGATATATAGAAAACTAAATATATATTTTTTCAAGAAAACAAGGTTTTATTCTAGCTGGCCGAATTGATTATTTATTAATGGTTGATTTCTCAAGCGAAGATATCATCCATCGTATACTCCTTCACGATAGAACACATGCTTAATAACCACAAAATTTTAAATAACCAGCCCATTTTGAACTCTTCCTCGCATTGAATTAAGGTTTTGACACTTTAAATAATTCGCGTCCCGTAACCAGGGAAGATCTTTAATAATTGGTCTTACTTTACAACTCAGTAAGATTTGCAGTAACAAATTCGAGTTAATGATTTGAAATTACGACTTTTGTGTTAAATATCTTTGAGATTAATGGAGACAATTCCGGTTAATAGATGATTTGAGAGCATCGTAAAAGAGTTGCTTCTGGGAATGTCTTGGGAAATTAAAGATTTATTAAAGACTGTGTTCGTATGACTCACGTCTCTTAATGGTGGCCTGTATAATATGATATATATAATAAAAATGTATATGAATATATAGTAATATGCATTTTTTGGTTCATGATAGAAATGGATCATGAAATATGTATGTTATGTGTACGTATAGATGTTAACATGTCATTTAAAAGTCTCTACCACCATTCCCATTTTAGTACATGTTTTCATATATCTACCTAGATACCTGAGTATTCTTCAGTCGTTTGAGTATTTATCCGAGGCAGTCATGACATATAAATCCTAGCGTAGACATAGTATAGATATGATAATCAAATAAGGATTTACTTTTTGTATTAATTTGTTTGTGACTTGATTGTATTCTTATATTTTATATGGGTTTGTTATACCTAAAATAAAATAAAATATTATTAAATACATAAGTGAAGTTATTAATCAATAAAGCGTTGTTTGATTGTAGACAGATAGTGTACTTACTAGCTATGAATTCTCTTCTTAGATGACAAATAACAAAACTGTCCTAGATGTATCGAAGAACTTACCATCAGGTGAGATAGCAGTCAATCGCGAGCCTATCATGAAAAAAGTACAGTTATATTCAAGCTACAAAAACAGAATTGAGTCCAACTATTGCACAAAAAATGTCACTTAAAGACCACACATTTTATGGAGTGCCCTTTAAGGCGCGGGGTATCGTTTAAAAAGGTCGCGAACTGGCCCAAATGTCGCGCCCTTTGCGCTTCTTTGCCCCTGGGACCAGTAGATTCAGTTCTGCAGATTCGCTTGAGAGAACAGAAATTGAATCTCTATCGTAGATATTTTATATAACCGCGGAATCCATGATACACAGAATTGATACATTTTAAGCAGATGTTTTTTATGCTGCAAACGAGCATACAGTCCATCTGGTGGTCACTGCCGCCCATGGACACCTGTAATTGAGCTGGGAACTGAGTTGGGGTGCCTCCCTCACCACCTCCTTTAAAACAAAGCAGCAAGAATTCGGCTGCCTGTCTGTAGTTGAATTTTCTACTACCTTCAGCTTCATAAATTATATGTGTAAGAATAAAAACAGAAAGTGAAGAAACGCCTGTCTCTGAATCCATGGTATTACAGACGCTTAGAACAATTTTTATTAGATTAATACGCGTACTACTTTTCAGATAATATCTCTTGAGTAACTAACTATAATCATTAAAATGGTGAAAAATAAGTAATCATCCCGCATTGGGAGAATGGATGGCGCGTAGCGTTTCGAAATTTAAACTGTCCACTGGCGCCCCCGCGATGACGTATGGTACCCGCGGGTGTGATCAACCCGTACGCACGTAAACTTTATCATTACACTTCTACTGTTATAAATAGTCTGTGACACGTTGTAATAGAGATGTAGACGGTGGCATAGACAAAGTTGCTTTGCGAAATATGACGGATTTGTCCTGTCAAAGAACTATGCGTTTGTTTATAGGTCGCGTGCGGTAAGTTAGTAATTTAATCGCAGCTTGAATTGCGTATATGTCATGTGCAATTGTTCCAAGCGTTTTCGGTTTCAGACATTAATTTCCTTGTCATTTGTCTTCTGAGGTTCAATGCCCCTATTCGCCAACATTCGGGGACACAAAATTAAAACAAAATACATTAATTACTTATTTACAAATGCCTATTGTAAAACGACAATAGTAATTTAGGAATGCGGTATAATAATGGTCTTCTATTAGTCAGTAGTTAAAGTAATTTTAGGGTAATTTGCAGATGATAAGATTTAATCCAAAGATACGCTTTCGAGTTTTTTCTTTAAGTTACAATTTTTTAAATGTTTAAGCCTTCGTGTAAACTTAGATTTTGTGAAATACAGCATTACGCTTACCAGGGTCGATATGTACCTGAGACAACTGGATGACGTAGCCTATATTCTACATAGAAGATGGAGTGGACGTGTTACCGTTTTCTTTTGTTTTGTACCTTCAGTTTCAAGTCAAACAAAAACGCATGGCTGAGCATTTATGATCATGTTCTAGTTAACATCTATCTAGCTATCTAGCAATCTAGCTATAAATGTTGTATGCTCATGGTTGACGAAACCAATGTAGATCATATCGGAAGGTTCATCGGATCACATATGTCCTCATAGGTACAATCAAGCCGGCGACACACGCTGGGTTTCATTTCCGCTACTCGCAGAGCCCGTACGACTTTTGAACACACCATTGAAAAAATGTCTCACTATTACACCAACTTGATTTGACTAAGAACAACGCAAGCCGTGGAGAGGAAGCGATGTTGTTTTTTTTTAGTCTAGTAGTTTCATGTTCATGGTCCAATGTATACTCGTAGACATTTTTGAGTATGCTGAACATATTGTATTTAGATGTTAGTTATAAAATGTTAATGAACAACTAGAAACATTGTGAACAAGGAAACAAATGACAATGTTCCACTGACTATATTAAAAAGATACAATGCTGACAATAATATAGTCTAAACCTATATTATACAACACAACTATATTTACGATAGAAAATTTAGTATTTCAGTGTATAAAAAGTATACAAATAATATTTATAATTAGACTAGAGACGCGCTCGCTCGTTCTTCCGTTTTCACAAATTGCCTGTAGGTACAATGGGTCTTACATTAATATCACTTACGTATGAAGTATTATAAAAAAAGGAATAATACTACTCAACACCTTCCCCTGTCGCACTTCGGCAGCGCAAATTGAAAAGCACACTCGAAAACCCCTTCAGTGTGACGTGGAGCGCACAATAGAACCTGCACCCGTCGGCACGCTGGAACGCTTTATCGTCCCCAAATTGACGTTCCGGAAACGTTCCGGACGTGCACTGAGCGGTGTGGCGCTGAAAAAATTTAGTTTAAAACTTCTGACATCACTAGCGGTGCGGTTCCATTACATGTAGAGAGGTAGGTATGTGATCAGGGAAATCGGCTTTTAGATAAATGTATCGTTTTGTCATCACGACTAATCTAAAAATGTTAATCACGACTATTTGTACCATGTTATATGAATAAAAAGTTATAACCTGAGAAGATTGGACACTCAACAGTCTTTGTTTTTTGTTCATTTATCGACTTTTATTATCTATTGTTCTATATAAAAAATATCGTCTTGTCTATGTCTGATCGAGGACCGTACAATCTCTAGCGAAGAAACACACAACAGAACACAGTATACAGATTTTATTACAACCAAGCCTCAACAGACTGGGGCACTATAAATAATTATTTGCTCCATGTGTGCAGAGAGGCAAATAGTCGGGGATAGCGCAATAATTGTAATTAGAGTGGCAATAATTGGATAGGTTGGGGGTACGGGGTCATAATTTAATAACACATTTTGATGGATTATGACACCGGAGGTACAATGGCCGGTTTTATGTTTATGTAGTTTATTGCTTAGTACATAAACGTGATGCCTCAATAACTTTTGCAAGTTAGGTTCTCTCGGCAATTTATGGTTTATCGAAAATGTTTTTACGCAGTTACGTAGTAAATAAATGTGTTTGCATATTATCTAAATAATAAATGTAATAATATCGAAAGATGCACAAAGTTTTTCTCAATACAAGGGTCACAACAATCGTCCCACAGAATTCAACATTGGGATATAAGATACTATTGATATATGTGTTACTAAAATAACTGATCATTATTACGTAAATAAGGACCTTAAACCCCACAACCTACAGATATGCACCGACATTTAATTTAAAAAGTGCATTAGCATTTATTGCCAACATTATCAATAACAGTTACAAGTAATAAATATCTTCCTTAAAGAACAAAACATAATTAATTAGATAAAGCACTCCATGTAGTATCGGTTTTTTAAACCACGCTGCCACGTCGCCATGAATACCTTCATAGACATGGCTATGGCATATTTCGATTCTCTAAAGTATAATAATACAAATTCATGTGAAAACTGCAGCACGTCGCCATACTGCTTCCAAACGAGCTTTCCCGACGTGGCGGGAAGCCTAATATTTTTTATCAATTTGAACCACCTTCCTCTAAATTAAATATACAAACGCAATGTAGGCTTTTATTTCTTTAGTGCAAAAGGTTTCTTTACTATATGTAGATCTAAAATAATAATTTTAACTCCGATAGCCTTAAAAGTGTGTGGTAACGCCCTTCAAACCAAAGAGCAGACCATATTCGCCCGCAATTTAAACGCATAAATTACCATACTAATTGTCTAAAATCTTGGTTTGCTAATTTATATTTAAAAAATAGTCCCCGGGCCAAAACGTGTAGCCAAGTTTAATGAGAAATTAGAAGAAAAATTGAAACCGCGGACCGTAAATGAAAAATTAAAAAGTCCTGCCGGAAACGACAAGACGGCCATGTTTCTTCGGTAACGTAATGGCCTTAATTACCAACAGAAAGAAACAAACAAGATGGAGTTTATGATGATAATCGCATAATCGTCGTTTGGAAATAGAACGAATAATTTGAAAATAATACTTTTGTAATTTAATAGACTTTTAATCATCACGATCGAACTAACGATATGGTTTCATCGTTTTTAATTAAATCGTTTTAAGCTGACGGATATACATGACAGTACATGTGATTATTCAACACTAACATTTGCCTTTATCCTACCTTTGAATGTCCTGCCTTTGTCCTTCTTGTATCATTTCTTTGTCCTACCTTTGTCCTTCGTTTATCCTTCCTTTGTCTTTCTTTTGTCCTTCCTTTGTCCTTCCTTTGTCTTTCTTTTGTCCTTCCTTTGTCCTTCCTTTGTCTTTCTTTTGTCCTTCCTTTGTCCTTCCTTTG
>DWNJ01001558.1:0-11827 GCA_018250275.1 Udranomia eurus
AGTGCTATGGGAGAGGCCTATGTCCAGTGGACGACTAATGTCGGCTGATGATGGTGATTACGCTTGTCTGGAATTTGGTTGTCACTTGTTTCTAATTCGGTTGTCTCTTGTTTGGAGTCCGGTTGTCTCTTAACGAGCCTTTGCACACGGCGTTTCCCGCGAGGCCATTCACTCGCTCCTAATTCCGAGGAGGGCAGAACATCTCGCGGTTTGACCCCGGACGTACCAAGGAAACTTTGAAATCATACGTTGATTTATGCTGTAAAATTATGAGTTATGCCGTTCTTGTCAAATGATTTTTTTTAAACTAACACTACTATGATGTATACATATGAATAAATTTGAAGTGTCTGTCTGTCTGATTTAAAATTTTCAAGTGCGGTGTGTTATTTTTCGATACAAATAAACCAATGAACCATTTTTAAAATTGCTCTCTGACATTCTGTTTGTACGGGGTAATCTTTGGAGAGGCAGGACCGATTTTGACGGAACTTTCACTGAAAGATGAGGAATTTTATAGGGCAGGACATATTGATATATAAAAATATCGTGTCAATGACAATACAATTGTTATCTCAGCTAATCTCCGAAACTACTGGAACGATTTTAATTAAATTTCGCCCACATATATATGACTTTGTCTAACAAAAAATATATGCCCTGTAATCGATTTCTAACCTGTTAACTCGGTCAAAACTACTAGGGACAAGGACGGGGACGGGGACAGCGAAATGATTGAAGCGGTACGAAGTGCACCTGGTCCCCTAGTCAATTAATACTTATAATAGTGGTCGAAATTCCGCTACTAGCTATCAAATGACTAAAGAATTACTCATGGTATCGAAGTAAGTTTTTGCGTGTAGGTGTTCGAATATAGGATCTGTTTTAGATTTTTTTTGTGTTTGCATTAGTTGATGTCATGTTCTGTTTTTAACGAGAATTCTATAGACGTTTCTTTATATGTTTGTGTAGATTTTTTTTATTCGTTGACAAAGTTGATGCGATGTAAAAAAATGCGATTTGTATTAAGTCAATACATTAACGTTTTCTTAAATATGTATCAATTTCAACACTAGAATGCTTAAATGTAATTAAATTCGAATACGAAATTCCGAGTTAAATTTGAAATGCTACGTAAATATTTAATGCAAATCTCTAAATTAATGTACAAACTATGTATGTAAAAATGTTTTTATGTACAAAAATATTTTTATAAGCTTCACATATTATTTTCGTATCTAACTAAGCATTGATTTTAATTTATTTCAACACAAAACCTGAATACTACTTTTGATATATTCAAACATTATTCCAATCAATCATTTTCCCGAATACAAATCCCCAAATGTATTGTCACAGAATGCCATGGCTGTGACATTAGCGTGACAAACCGTCTTGTCCCGGGCTCGTTAGGGCGTGTTCAGGTTAACCGGGGTCGTTCTGTGACCCACTCGAACTTTGCTCTTTTCAGCGAAAATTCTTAATATTCACTTATTTTTCCCAATATTTATGAACTTAGAAATTCGCCAAACCGACTAGATAAAGCAAACAAGGCATCGATCTATAATATATAACATTCAAGTACCTGACTGACTAACATATCAACGCAGAACCTGAACCATTGCACTTAGGAACTTAAAATTTAGCATACGTATTCCTCTTATGACGTAGGCGTCCACTAAGGAAGGATTTTTCAAAATTCCACCCCTAAGTGGGTGAACCCCTATTTGAACCCAGACAGATTGTATAGAAAAACAATAAAAGTTTCATAAATTTCCTTAAAGCTCTGCGTAAGTGTTCTTTAAAACGCCATTCGTTTTTCGTAGGCTACGCGGGCGAAGTCGCGGGCAGAAGCTAGTAGTCATATAATAATCAACTAGTTTCAGCCTTTCGGCTTTACCCGCATTATAAAGTAAATAAACAACAAAATCTTGGGCGATTTCCCATAACATATACATGCACCCCCTTTTCTACCACATAGGGAATCTCTAGATCTCTAGATGGTCCATACTTATAGTTTGACACAGTAGATGGCGCTGCTAAGTATTCTATTCCTTATATACTTTGTATAAAAGGTATCCTATGTCCTGAGTTATTCATTTGAGTGAATTTAGTCGAACTTAGATATCGGCCTTCGGCTTCTCATGTCGAGATATATAACAGCCTACGCTTCTGTCGTCTGCTAAGATCGAACTAGACCGGGGAACGACCTGGTCTTGCGTGACCTACATGAACCCTGCTCTTTGTGCGGAAATTTGTCAAAACGCACATCATTTATCATGGCTTAGAAATTTTGGCCTTTAGCACGGTAGTTGTTAAGCGGTCTTTGCCATTTTTGTTCCGTCGTTTTAACTGGGAGGTAGCAGCCGAGCATTTAGTCCATCTGACGGTAAGTGGTCACTGCCGCCCATGGATATCTAACCAAGTCAGGATCTAAGTTCTTTCTTAGGTCCACAAATGCGTTGCTGCCACTGGACTACGTTGGTCTTTGTTAAGTATGTCGTCCTTATCACACCCTTCAAACCAGAACACAGCAGCAAGAACACTGCTGTTATAGAACAGAAATCGGCGATAACCGCTTACCATTAAGTGGACAGCAAAAAAAGTGTGTTCTTTTCAAAACATTAAAACTAAAGACACTTGTAATACATAAAAATCTTTCATGGTGGTATATTTTGTCACTAATGAATGACGTCACCAGGGATTTGAACCTGCGACCGAGTTGTGGCGTCACTCGCCCAATGATGTACATCTATATATAGACGCCGGCGTAGTGTAAACATTATAGTGTATTTTTAAAATTCGTTTTGCGTCGCGAACGAGAATAAACCTTTGTGAATTCGAAAACTTTCGGAAATACAATTCAATGAATATCGAGTGCAGGTTAAAAAAATTAAAAATAAATGTTTTCTTCTGTTTAAAAAAACATTTTTTTTATAATTAGAATAATCTATGGTTTTATATGGTATATTTTTTTTAAGGATTCGGCTATCACAGATTTTCTTTAAATATTTTCTAAGATTGGTATCGTGGTATATAGACTTGCAATTAAAGAGTTGCTATTGCTTCAACAGAGGTTAAGATCGACAGAAAATCAGTTCTTTTACAATACAGGTTTTAGTATTTGCTAATAAATAAACAAATAAGGATAAAACAAAACAAGCCCTAAACACCACAGATAATACAAATCATTCACTTAAAGATGGCGGAAGTGCGCGCCAAAACAACATTCTGTTTAAACATGATTTTCGAATTACATTTTACGATTCAATCAAACAATCATCCTTAACATTCGTTTCCATCGAAATAAAACCAAAAAAGCACGAAAGGAAGTATAAAATTTTAAAAGGAATTATTGAAAATTATCCATTTATTGATAAAAATGTCCGCTATCAACTGGTTGGTCACTTGATCGGTTGGAATGTTATAAGCTGCTATGAAAAGTAACTTACAACATCGAGGTAGCAACTGAGCATGCAGTCGACTTAATACTAAATGCTTATTGCTGTTCTTGGACGTCTGTAGTCAACCCACACCAGGATCTAAGATCAAAGGATTGAAGGAATCTTTCTTAGATAGACCACAAATTCGTTGCTGTCCCTGAGGTAGTTGGACTCAAGTGTCTCCCTTACCACACCCTTTGACACCAGAACACAGCATACTGCTGTTACACACAACGTTCTACCGCCTTTATATTGCGCATTTTTCCTCATGTACTTAGGAGAGGAATGCCCCAGTGGGGCGTATTTCCGCCACGTATGACTTGGGGCTCGTCGAACGGGGTGAATTGACCTTTTCGGGCAGTTCAGGAACCGTAGTATACCGTATAATCGTTTGTCATCAGGCGGCTTCGAGTCGAGAAACGACAAAATAAAAGAGTTCTTTTTGCTAATATTGTTTTTATAATTTAATCTTTAATTAAATAAATGTGTGTAAAATATCTTTAAATAGTCTTTAATACAGTAAAATATCTAGAGAATGTCTTCTTAGTTATATGTAATATTAATAAATTGATATAACTGATAATAATTTATGATAAAAATGAATATGGATTTAATTTAAAACAAATTCCAATACATATGTTAATGAAACAATTGCTGTGCTTTTATAAACTCCATGTTTAATTACGAACTATTAATAGTAAACATCTTTTGAATTAGTATTCAGGGGCAGCGACGCATACATCAAATCAATTTACTAAAGAACAGTAAAAAAACATTGTTAATTCAACGAGTAATATTATTCAAAAATCAAAAATCACAAAAAAACATTTTCATAGCTGGCAACAAACCGATCTATTAATACGTAAGGCTGTACTGTACAGGCGTACCAACTTTGCCGCGCTATGGATGCGAAAACAAAAATGGCGTCCGCCCGGGAAGCGATAACAGCCCACGTGGTAGGTCAACGCCTGCCCCACTGTGCTGAGGGTTCGCTGAACGCACGCACACACGCACGTCAACACACAACACATTGACACACACTCACTGACACACACATTAACTCACACAGCTTGTACGCACTAACGATCGAGAATGTTAGTCGCAGGTGACTAATGAGGGGTTTTATTGTTTTTTCTATGTCGCCTGCTATTGGGTCTTGCCCTTTGGTTTGCAAAACAGTTCTATTTTGATTTTTTCTGCAACATCCCACTGATATAATGAATGTGATTGTGAGGGTGTTGGTTACTCTTGCGCGCAAAAACTAAACGGATTTAGATGAAACTTGACAGTAAAATAGCTCAGACATCAGAATAGCACGTAGGCTATATAAAGATATCGTGGAAATTGGCGAAAGTATAACTATAAATGTCAATGTCGAAAGATCTGCCTTTCTACTTAATATAAAAAGTAGTAAAGCCGCGGGCAGCTAGTATACCACAAACCAGGTGGACTGCATGCTCGTTTGCTACCTCAGTGCTCGTCAGAGCCATAAATATATATATTATTTATGAGGCCTGAAGTCGATTACTGATGCGTTACTACCACTGACGACTAAGTTGGAACGCCTTCACACTAGAATACCGAAAATTGCTGTTATAAGGCAGTAATAGAAGCGCGCATAGCCCCTTGCTTGTGTAGACCGCATGCGATCGTGCAGGTTAAGCAACGTTGGGCGCGGTCAGCAACTGGATGGCTCTGACCGATAGTGGTATTTTCATGTGCGTTTCCGTGCTTCGGAGGACATGTTAAGCAGTCGGTCCCGGTTGTTAAATGACAGTCGTTAAACCTCGTCGGAGTCGATTTGGAGATTTGAAAACATCCGACATACTGATTGGCCACTTGGGATTGGGAAGAGACCTGTGCCCAGCAGTGAGACATAAAAGGGTTGCGGCCATCAAGGCAGTAATAGGCGTGGCATTCGGCATTGGTGAACTTTTCGTGGCGTCTCTGCCGCCAAATATTCACCTATTTACTAAATATTAAACTTTAAAAAAGGCTTGGTTTAGTCATGAAAATTCAATTGTATTGGTTTCGTTGTTTTATAAAGAAAATGTATTTTTTATCAGTAGAAAAACTGTATTTATTAATAACTAGTTCACTCGGCTCATTTCGTACCGCCTCCCCGTCCCCGTCCCGGCCCTCAACATTTTTATTTTTATGAAACAAACACTAAATGAGATTAGCATTTTCTGAGATTAGCGTACAGGCAAATTAATCTAAAAATCATTTTATTGGGTTCTATTCTTTAAATAAAGACCGCTAAAATGGCTTTCTCTTAGTTATCCTCCATGTACAGACAGCAATCACTTACAGATGTATTATATGTATAGATTTCAACTATACACTGCTCTTCTGTAATCTCTTCTTATTGTACATACGATGCTTTACTTGAGAACCGTCGAGTTATGTCATAGGAATACATAGATATAAATGAATGTGTGATGGCGTCTTGAATCGTCAATTTTAGTTGCGAATTGCAGATAGATGAACGGTCTTATAAGGATCGTTGCGTACTTAAAGCTATAGATATTTTATATATCGCTGTATTAGATTTACTGTGTTTCGTTGTTACATGCCTAGTTATTAAATACAATTGAATATTGGTAACTAGATATTATAACAGTGTGTCCTCGGTCCTTGCTTAAGGGTGTGGTAAGCACAAGTAAGGCACACACACGAGGCATTCCAACTTAGTCCTCAGCATTTGTGGTCGAGCTAAGAAAGAACTATGATCCTGTCTTTGCCAGTGGGCTGCAGTAACTTACCATCAGGTGGACTGCATGCTCGTTTGTTCCAAAAAAATGAAAGATATTTATATATTTGTTATATTAATTGGTCATCATCTCCGGGTACCTCTTTACTTGTCAGGTTAAAGAGGAAACCCTGCAGACACGAATTCCACACCTCACTCCTTGGTCTTTAGCATAGAATATCTTCAAATATTTGCTTCCCATAATTATATAGGAAGCAAATTTTTGAAGATTCAAGATTTAAATGTTTATTCATTATAAGGTACACAAATACACTTAACGTCTTATACATTTCCATTAGTCCCCATGGACTCTTTCAACGCCTTCAGGCCCTTGGGCCGTGGCAGACCGGTAGAAAATAGCTGGTGGAAAAAACTCACAGCACTCTTTTAATAATTCGACATAAATAAATTATGTCGCGTGATTTCGTCCGATACCGAACTCACGAGACAGCGACCGCTGTCATCTCTCGCTTCGCTCGCAGTGTAGTGGCGGCAGGATATCGTTGAACTGTTTCGGGGTTCGATGCCCGACGTTGGCCGCAAGATAAGACTATCGATTGCCATTTACTGCTGGCATTGCAGCCAATGCTGCTATCAATCGATACATAAAAAGATATTTAAAAATTCCTAATCGCTTAGTGATTTTCCTTAGAATGTCTTGAGTGTAGGTTAGATTATTTTTAATCTATTTTAGTTTGACTGTTTCAGGCGTTTTGGCGACACAGTGAAACCAACTATGGTTAACAGTTTTGTTTTGCCGCTGTGTTCTGGTTTGAAGGGTGGTAGGAGAATATTATAATAATTCGAGGTGTTCCACGTTCAAGCTCAACCATATGACCTCAACGTCAGTCGTGTTTAATTAGTTCAGGTCACGTAGAAATATACATTATAATAAAAATAAAAAAATTATCAATCTTAGTCCTGTTCGAAGTAACATAGACCTTTGGCTAGATTTTAACAGTATTAAAAAAAAATAACAAAAAAATGGTCCCCAGTGAGTACATCACCCTATATCTTAGGGTCATCAGTTCAAACATAGGTCACAGTTCGTTGGACGACCCAACGGATCTCTTTTTTGAAATTCGAACACAACAGCATCGTTCTGTGCTGCAATGACCACATCCAAAACAGCACAATACTGGCTGGTTTGCAACGGTACTAAAATAATAAAAAATGGTCCCCAATGAGTACATCACCCTATATCTTAGGGTCATCAGTTCAAACATAGTTCACAGTACGTTCAACGGCCCAACGGCGTTCTCTTATTTGAAATTCGAATTTCAGTAGCCGAATTTCGTTTTAAAACTTCCGTTCGCGAAACGTTACAGCCAGCCAGTTACGCTTTTGAATTTCTTTTGTGCCGGTGTTTTCAGTTTTGGGTGAATGTTAGTAGAGTTTTGTTTCAAGACGTAACTCTATGGTAGACGAGATTATGTATGTACTATGAAGACTCTATCTGATAGAGCCTTTCTTTGGATTTGTAAAGAAGGCTCCATGGCTCACTAGATTTTGTCTGCGGTCATGATTCCGAATTCTCCCCGACCACGATGACTCTTATTCGCCCACGATTCGCTGGTCAGTGGGCGGCACTGACCATCAGCCTACTGACCACTGATCAACAAGCAAGCTTTCTTTATTAGAGAAGTTAGATGTAGTTAGTTCTTCACACGTCGTTGCTAGCGCAGGTCTTCTGTACTAGATAAAACCACCGCATTGATTTCTGCCTTAAGGTAGAAATAGGTGTGGCGGTGGTGCCTCCGGAGTCAAACCGCAAAAGGTTCTGGCACTTTTATAAAATTTTAGACATCTTTATATATAAAAAAGTAGACATCGTTTTCTATACATTTAGCTGCCAGACTCATTTTCAATTTTATGCTAACCATGTTTTTCTGTCGACCCATTTTTTGGACAGCGTTCGTATGTGGATTCAAATTCAGCGCGGAATACAGTCTGAACATGATTTATCTTGTAAAAGATTAGATTCCTATAGCGTTATGGAGCCAATCTGTTTGTAATACCGCGTCCGTTTATAAGCGGTTTGTAAGCATAAACGAGAGCGATTAGTGTCTCGCTGACTTTGCTTACGGTTGGAAGTTGTGTTGCGTAAGAGTATTGTTTTATTATAGTCATATTGTGCGTTCTTATATGTATTATTGTTTGTCTGTTGAATCATGACAAAATAATCTATTTGCATGTCATTTTGCATATAGATAACACAGATGTTGAGTCAACATAAGTATTTGTCAAAAGCGACAATATAATCAACCGGGATTCATCAACGACATATGATAGTTAATATTCATACGCGAAGCAAAAATATTAAGACCGATTTTTACGACCACTACGATTACATAAAGGAGGAGTGTGAAATTTGGCTCAGTCAAAGTTTATACGGAAAAGTGCCGAGAGATAGTATTTTATATAGTAACACATTAGAAATACATTTGTAAACGAAACCATTACGCACACAACCATGCCTTTGACGCACACGCGTATATACACGGAACGTCACTTGAACGGTGAATCGAGAGTGACGTGAGCATTGGAAATGTCAAACAATTAATGTAATCTTGTGTAGTCAAAAATTATTCTAGAGGTATAAAAGTATAGATATTTTACAACTGATAATTCTATTCTATGTATACGGTCGATATTAGGCGATCGCTAGTAGTTAATTAAAAGGCCTAATTTAATTACTATTTGATACATTGGTGCAAACAGACGTATAATAAGTATGTTTACTAAAACTATATACATAAATATAACACGTTAAAAATAAATAAGAATTCTTTATCTGTGGAAAGAGAAGTATAATTTGAAAAAAAGGCTCTTATCACTCGTCGAAAGAGACGTAAGGTGTTTTACTTTTATCGAATCGTATCAAAATATTACCCTCTCTGGCGCAGCCGGGTTACTCGATTGTATATAGATACGAAAGGCAAAATCGCTGTTATTTGGGTGTAACCTTTATCCGAAACCAGGGCAGGCCGTCTGACCGGCATACGGAGTCAGTTACCCCGGCATATTGATCATACCAGGGTGTTGTGGCGAAAATAAGCCATTGTATATTTTTAGGTCTAGGAAAATCGTTCAACTGGTTCAAATAACAATTTCTATACAACAATGTAGGCGTTTTTAGTACACTGCGCAGAACTGGCAGGTTGTAAAGATTGTTAGTCGGCTAATGTTTTAATTAATAATATTGTAGACGATCTAGAGTATTTTTTTAACTGTAAGGTAGCAAACGAGCGGTCCACCTGATGGTAAGTGGTCACTGCCGCCCATAGACATCTGTACAACTCAAGACAGGATCGAAGTTCTTTCTTACGTCGACCACAAATGCGTCGCTACCCCTGAGGACTAAGTTGGAACGCCTAGTTAAGTATGTATGTTAAGTAAGTTCACATTCTTTGTTGCAATCCAGGAGATAATACAGGTGGTATATACATATGGTTTTTTAACATGATCATTCATGTACCCTGTCGGGCTCAATATTTGGAAGTGGTGAGAGGAGAGCATACAATTTTATGTGAGGTCTATAGGGAGGAATTAATTATTAACTTTTAAATTAAAATCAATTTTATACTTTGTATCTGATCTATTTGCGTTGACAAGTAAGAAATGTAGATGTGTAAAAATAAAAATAATAAAGATCGGAACGGCATTCGAATATTAAGTTTCTGACAATAGATAGATATAAAATTAATAAAACGGAAATTGTTAAGAAAACAAATGTAACAGGAATAGTTGGTGTGTAAATAGTTAACATAAAACATAACATAAAATTACTAGCCCTTAAACAAATACACTCTAGTAATTTTGTGTCTCTGAAGACTTGAAAAAAATTATTGAAATCATTCTATTGTACATCTATACAGGTTTTGAATAAAAAGTACGCATTTTGAATACTTCTATTTAGAAGAAAATTAATTTATTTTATTGCGCCAAAAGGTTTTAATTTTTCAAATAGAGAAGCGGACGAATCGCAGACAAATATTACTTCGCAAGAAACTGACCCCATAAATTAAATCCCTTCTTTGCGTTGGTATTTGGGTTCGAACGGGGACAAAAAATTACTCTAAAAGTCGCCACCGCTGGGAGCTATTGACATTAGACAGTAATGTATGTCGTTTATAGGACAAATACTATTTATTATATTTGCATTACGTAGTGGCTTTCGAATATATACGGGATACCTAATGACCTCCATCTATGAAATCTTGACTAAGAAGATTAAACAATTGAAGGTTTGAACATTCTATGGCTCTACTCCGGAGGCATCACCGCCACACCTATTTCAGCCATAGCAGGTTTAAGGAATACGGAATAAACCTATCCTATGGGGGTCATATCCCTATCTCCATGCCAAATTTCATCTGAATTGGTTCAGCTGTTACAGCGTGAAAAGGTATATGCTGAGTTACTTTCGAATTTATACTATTGTTTATGGATATCGTAATTTCATTTACAACTTGCATGAAGTGCTTTATATACAAAGAAAAATATGAAGACCCGTATGGCGCAATGCTCACCATGCCCGACTGCCGTTCGAGGGGTCGTGGGTTCAATTCCCGGCGAGGCAGAAATTTGGATGATGAGTTTAAATTTCTGTTCTCGGTCTGGGTGTTTGTGTTGTTGTCTTTGTGTGGTGTTGGCACCCACGACACAGGGAATCCTAGTGTGGGGCTGTGAGTGTGAAAGCGCGTTAGCATTATAGAAAATATAATAACACAATAGTTTTAATACCATGTATTAAAATTGTTTAAAAAAAACGACGTAAAACATAGACAAAAAATAGGTATATCACAAAATAAAAACATCCAATCAATCCTAATAACCACAGTTAATGCAGTTTACATCAGAATTGATCGAAAATTATTAAGTTAATATAAAAAAGATTGGCCCCTTTAACGTAATAACAATATAATGGATGTAGATTATCGCGGCCCAATGCCTCGTTTCATCACGAACGAGGAAAGATTAGGAACGAGGAATTAACGCTTCACGCTTATCCATGCTGTAATAAAACACGTAGGTTGAACAGTTGGCGAACGACAATTCGTTTCTGGAAGAACTCTACATCTTTTTAATTACTGTAAGTGGCCATTACTAAATAATACAAATGTCATATATACGGCTTAATGATTCGTTTCATCACGAACGAGGAAAGATTAGGAATGAGGAATTAACGCTTCACGCTTATCCTACTAATCCTAAGCTTAACCATATTATAAATGCAAAGTTGGCGTCGATGTTTGTAACTTTTTCACGGAAAAAACACTAAACGGATTTGGATGAGACTTTACAGTATATATATAATTCGTACATCAGTATAGCACATAGGCTATAATTCCTCTTATGACGTAGGCATATACTGAGGAGGGATTTTTAAAAATTCCACCCCTAAGGGATTCAAATAGGGGTATACAGGTTAGTAGTTTTTGTTCCATGCGGATCTAATACAGTCAGAAAATGTCTTATGTATATTGTTATTATTTATTTAAAATGGTCCGTCACGAAACTTTGTGACAGACCAATATCCACGCGGGCGAAGCAACCTTTTACGGTTCGACTCCGGAGGCACCACCGCCACACCTATTTCTGCCTTATAACAGCAGTATTCTTGCTGCTG
>DWNJ01001559.1:0-11826 GCA_018250275.1 Udranomia eurus
GTGGCGTTTTCTTTTAATTCCTTAAACACACCCTTATAGACTTGGATTGCTATTGTTAGCGAGTTTTTTCTTAAATTGCTGCCTTTGTAAAAAACCATTATCGTCTTTTGCTCTTGTCAGTTTGTACTTTACGTATGTTATGGGTCCATAGTATTTATTATATTTCTATTTTTATTATATGATACCGTTTTTGTTTTGTACCCGCTATTACTATATATTTTATAGCAATATTACTTTATAATATATTATATAATATTACTTTGCTAACTACTACTACTAAGCATTATATAACCCCAATACAGGCCTGTATTGGGGTTAAATTGAGATAAAACATTACAAAAATCTTAACCCACAAAATATTATATCAAAGTAAAGCCGAGATCTGTTAACAACGTAACGAAACAAAGAGAGACGTTTCTCCAACAGATTTCTGCTTTATATTTTCTGCGATACACGTAACCTGATCTCGAATCTCACTGGGGATGATAACGGGGAAATCAGTTTCAAGATTTTTTCTCACGCGAAAAAAGTGACATCTGAATTTGTATGCCGGGTGCCGTCCGCTTCGCTCCCATACAATATTAGGAGGTCCCGAGAGAGAGGGCTAATTAAATTAATGTCCTCAGCCCTCCTTTTCCCGCGTTTCGTTTCCAGTAATTCGACACCTGCATTGTTTCCACTTAGAGACTCGGTGTTACGTTGCTTCTTGTTTGTGAGTCAGGAGTCAGGAGTAATTTTCACAAGACAATCTTTCACTTAACCGTAATCAGGATCCAGCAAAGGCCTTAAATCAATAAAATGGCTGGCACGTTACGCGTGACGCTTCCTCACGTTTTTGTTTAAAATTTGTTACAGAATAAATGATATTATAATGACTACAGTAAGTAAGCAGCACATAAAATGTGTGCCTTAGTTTTAATATATTATCTGTCGTTTTCACTTTTACACCACAACTGTATACAATTTTCTTTTTTGTTCATAATCGTCGCGTCTTTTGGTTCCTTCTTCATCTTTATTTGCAACGATACCACTTCTCGAAGCATCTTCAACAAGACCTCATTATAGCGATCACCAAATCCTCATCACTTCCAACCCGATCGATCACCCTAACCAGTGATACCACTTAACTTCCAACTGCGGAGTAACCCATGTGCAACCGGAGAGCGCCGCGTGGCCGACGCACGCGCCACCTAATTCAATAAACACATTATCGCGATTAGCTACTGAGCCCCCCGTCGTGCCGGAATGACCCGAACGCCTCCGAGTGCCCCCGAGCGGCCGCGAAGCACTCCCAGAGGGATACTGTCAGATTTCCTCGCTATACGCTAATATTAATCATTAGTTCCTTATTCAAATTGACCAGTTGGGGTCAGAACTATGCTCTGCTTTCGCCGCCTAATAATCTAGAGGATTTGTGAAGTCTGGAGAAAGGTAATTTGGCGTACAAATAATGACCTCCTAAAACACTTAAAATAAGGTTTGTTCCCTACAACATTCTGGATGAAAGAACTGACTGTTGCTTTGACAATCATTAGTTATAATAAAAACTCATTTTTTCAAATCCTGGGTGAATAAGGTAATTTACAACCACAGAGATATTTAATAAACTATCTATCTGTGATCAGGTACGTACTAATTAATTTTAATTTTACAAAGTACTATTTAATTTAACTTTTTTTAACGCCATGGTTGCTAATATTTTTCTGTACTGGAAACCAAGTTATAGTTATTGCGCATGTGTATATATTTTTTGTGCATGCACGATTTTTGGTTTTCCCATAATATGAGTTTTAGTTGTCGCTATCTGGTTCTCGGAAACATTATTCGTTAACACAGAATCCCCTGAATTACGATTTCATTTCATTAATGATTTATAAGATCCCTTTTGATTATATGGAGGCTTATTTTTTAAATACTCAATTTACTAACTTCAGTAACGTGACAACGTAAATTTTGTTTTTTAAAATAAATTGTTGACCTTTTAAATAAAATGCAACTACGACTTTCTATCGCCTATATAAATATTGTCACTGCTTCACTGTCTGTCTGTATAAATACATCATTGATGCAATCATTGTCTCACGGCTGCCACGCGACTGCCACGCGGCGGGCTCTTTTTATTTTTAATCCCCAATCATGGGTTTAAAATCTTCTGTGATAACACTCATTAACTAGATTGCTTTTTAACTAACTTAGTATTGTGAGGGAGTGGTATATTTTACCATCATAATAGAGTTCAGCGTGTTCTTTGTTACTTTTGATAGTGCGTTCTATTATCTGTTCCGTCTTTTAAGTTTTTATTTATTCACATTGTGTAAATTTACAATTTGTGGGAACTAGTTATTAGTTACTAACCATGATTATTATTTAGATGAAATACTTATCAAAATATGGAGTATTGCAATTTTATGAATTAAATGATGATGATGACAGTATAGGTATAATAAATGAAATTAAACGTTCCTTTACTGACTTTAAACGTTACCAATCATTCTGCAATATATTTCGCACTCATATACGACTTTTGTCAATAAAAAGTACATTGTTTAATAGTGTCAATAAACGTTCCTTTTCAAACCGCGGATTCACACAACACCTCTAAATCCGTTTCCATTGAAATATCGTTCGAAAAATTGTGCATAAACAAACCCCAACTCGCATATGGATTCGAACATTGCGTTGTAGTCGATTTTCATAACGACATTCGGACCAGCACGTGTACATTTTGAAAACAAACCGCGCGTTCGATAATCGAATTACGATGTTTTGATTGGCCGGCGCTCGGAACGCGCGCTCTTCCAGTGTTTTGATTCGACGGCGCGACAATGGCGCCAGTTGTCAAGTGTTTTCTCAAACCGTCACTTCACTCACACAAACACGTTCCGTTGCATTCGAACTGCACAGCGCTTATTCCTAAAGGGGCAAGGACTATATTTCGTCGCATAGTTCTACTGTCAGTAGTCCCGTGACTTGGCGTAGGCCACTGCAGGTCAGATGTGAAGCATGCAGTAAGTGAAAGAATAACATCGACAAATGTGCTCCCATTTGTTAGAATCACACGAAATCCAGTTAGGCGGCGCTTAAAAAGTGTACCATGTGCCAAATGCGCAATATAAGCGTGTCAAGCAGAACTATATGCGCCCTGACTTATTCTCTATAGTCTTATAAACAAATGTAGCGTATGTACATGCATATTAAGTTTAAATTTATTAATTTAGATCAAACACCGCTCTCAGACTGACATCGTGCAGTTTCTCTACATTGACACATTTATTAATTATTTGAAACAAATCCACAATTCATCGCAGGATTCTTAAAACCTTTGCAAAACATTCATGCAGTTTACCAATAGGCTAGGCTCTCTTCAATCATGAAGGAGATCAGTGCCAAGTGTCTCCAATCGAGAGCGGTGTCCAGAGATGAGTCAATAATTAGCCATTTACCTGAGAAGATATATCTTTCGGCTCTACTAGGTACAGGTACAGGATATAAACGGTTAAAGAAATTGACGGTAGGTTAATTCTGACGTGGCGTACGTGTGGCAGTAGACTGCGAGGACTATGACCTCTGTTTATTTGGTTGGGAATACATATTCTTTTCTATTTTCCTTCTGTTTTCCCCTACTAGTCAGACAATAAAATTTTTGAGCTTCGTTGATTGACTTCCTTTTCTTCCTTCCTTCCTTTCCTTCGTCTTATTGCATAGTACCTGTCTTAAGGTTTACGTTGATAGCGTGGGAAAATAAGTTCTAGTTTTTCTACAACATTTTCGCATGGATTTAAAATTTACAAATCATTATGTTTAAATATCATTATAGTTTTAAGTTTTCACTTCTGTCGGTTCTCATGACTACCTATTTTGTTATCTATTAGATATTACATATTTTGAACCCAACCCTTTAAATATTTTCAATAAAAGCGCAATAATGTATCAACATAATCCCTCTTACAAGCGATTACAGTGCAAATCTATTTCCGAAATGTATGCAAAGCCAGTGTCTCTCGTATAACCGCGCCCTAATACTCGTCATATTAGATTTATAATATTTATCCGACCGCAAATCCCTTTAAACATAACGCGACGACTACGATAGAAATATTTGTGAAATACTACATATTTTAAATGCATAGTAAAATATATTTAGAACATTAAAATACTTGTACTTAACATTTCATACAGATAAAATATATTTATGTACCAAATTTGTACTTTTGGAGATTAAACCCTCATTAACTGAGTGTCTTCTTTAAAACTTTATTATGTTGTTTTTCCTTATTCTCCGTACGAATCTATACTTTACCCAAAGAGTTGCGAGTTAAGATGCTCACGACATATCGTCGCGACTAAACAACCCTCGTTATTGGTATTACCTATAATCCGACATAACGATCGCCCAACCCTTGCTCGCTGGAGTACCAATTTATATTGTCATCCTTAGTTTTATTGGATTGGATGAGTAATGGATAATAACTGAGCATTAGAGGTGTTGGGTGTCACAATTGAATATAACTACTTAGTATACTTAGTAAGGGTGAGATGCCTGTTATTTGATATATCTTGAAGTTTTTATTCATATTTGCCTTTAAGTGTTCATATTCGTCAGTAATTGTAAAGTAAATTTAAGCATAGTCACTCTATAAACTTCTTAGATTTAATGAAGCTGGTTTCGGGTATACATGGTTCCGGACGCACAAGCCCCATAACTTCTTCTGCTTTAAAACTGCTGTATTATGATTGAAGGATGTAGCAAAGAAAATACATATATTCACTTAATATATTTTTAGGTGGTAAAACCTTTTACGGTTCGATTCCGACCTTATAACAGCAGTGTTCTTGCTGCTGTGTACTGGTTTGAAGGATGTGGTAAGAGAGACATAGTTAACCAGAGAGGCGTTCCAACTTAGTCCTCAGGGTTAGCAACAGATTTTCGTCGGCCTCACTGAATACAAAGCAGTGACTATTTTATATCAGGTGAAGTGTAAAATACCGCGAACGGAAATGCATACTAAAACCCGTACAAAATAATATCCGTCTATAAAAGTTTGTGACTAGCAATGATTTTCAAGCCAACATTTCTGAGCTCCTAAAACGGCCATTCAGATTGAGAATGGGCCGAAATACCGGAACAGAACTAAGAGCATCAATTGTCACCGAGCAATAAGGGAGGTGACTAGCATTCCTTGCGTACCGCTTCGCAGTACTGCTTTTGGGACAGAGGAACATGCGGAGTCGCTACAAAATATTAGTAGTATTAAATATTTGGAAAATGGGTAATTTTTGAATGAAACACTTAAAATATAAGACAAGACAAATAAATCGATTTGATTTGATTTGACACTTCCATCTAAATGGCATTGACTATTTTATCTCCTTGGGGGTAACATTTTCTAAAATATTTACATACTTTAATCTACAGTATATACGTACTTAGTGTATTCTGTAAGTAAAAATAGATAAAATATTGTAGAATTAAACGAAATAAAATATTACAAAAACATAAACACCTCCTGGTGTTTATGTTTTTGTAATATTAAGAGAATAAGAGACAGAACAGAACAAGAACATAAGAGATCTCCTACAAAGCTGGCGATGCACGCACCTCTCGGTGTTGCAAATTTCCTTAGACGGCGTGGACCATTTAACATCAGATGGCCAGCCGAATTTTTCGCTAGGTTGTAAATAAAAAAAATGGTTAACGAAGCAGTCTTTAACACAAACAAATACTTGCAATCACTTGAAACATAAACACAAAAACTGTCCTAACTCCCGGCTCCACGTTAGTCAGCGGCAATGTCCACTGCCGAAAATCCCGAATTCCCGTAACGGTCACAAGTACATCGCAATAAGCGCAGTGACGAGAGCATTCCGGGAACATCGCTGTCCGCCGGGAACAATCTGCCGCATGCCGACCGCCCAGCTTACGACCGGGACACTGTGACACTTGATTATGGGCGAGGAATTATAGCTACGTCCGATGATACAAGTTAGTATACATTTTGAGTGTGTCATCGAAATAGTGGTCGAAGACAGTCGTGGACAGTTGTATCACAAACTGCCTTAGGTATACTATTTGTGGTAGGAATTATGGCTATGCGTCTGACAGTACATGTTAACGGTAAATTTTAGGTGTCTATTATTCATATAACGGTAATCGTGGGGATCATTCTACTCGTAAATAAACTGGTTTAGGTGCACTATTATGGGAGAAGAATTATGGCTATGCGTCTGACGGTACAAGTTGGTACAAATTGTGAGTGTGTGTTATCAAAGTAGTGGCGGTCCGGTCATCTTGAGGCTATTGTTATTATATTTAAAAGCCATGTGTAATAAAGAAGAAAGTCAGAGTTTTAACAATAAAGAACACTATAGATATAAGTAGAAGTACTAATTTCTTGATGTACTTGATTCAGTTAATATTATTAATGTCACCTAATAGTTGTAAAACATTTGCTAATATATAAATATTCACGACCAAACGTTTCTTCGATCCGACCTAAAAACTAACAAAGTAGCGCCAAACCAATTTACGGTAGGTAGAGCATTTTACGCCAGACCGAAGATTCTTGCGAATTTTCTCGATCCCTCAGCCCTCGGCCCTCCCGTGGAATTAACGAATTTGTCAAGTGTCAACGTGCGAGGGTCTTATTAGTTTTTCTTAGGGGCATGGGCGATGATAATTTTCACGGTGGCGTAGAGACAGACCGCGTTAACCGGACCACTCACATCAATCTTGGATTGCAAAAAGCTTGTGTTTGAGCGAACTATCGAACAAAACAAAAGAAGTTGCGATGAGACGGTATGTAATCAAAAAACGGTGGAAGGATTTTTTCTTCGTTTAGAGGAGATTTTAAATGTGTTACGGGTAAAAAATAACATTCCAATAGAACATCAAAAGATTTATTTCTTTCTTTAGATTTCTCTTTCTACAATTATATTTACAGTAAATCGTAATAAATTCTACATAACCGGTACACCACTTAAAGGCGTGAGACAAGAACATGTATTCTATGCACCTAATGGTAGCTACTACGACGCAAAGCAAGTATGATTTTAAAGCACAAGGAGAATGAATAATTCTGCGACCGCATCACGTAGGAAGGCCGTATCGTTTGATATACGGTGGCTTCGCTGCCGGAGGACATATGTATAGTAGCCGACGCGATAAATCTTCCGTCTAAGTGGCATTTACACACAACACATATCACTCCCGAGTAAGCACCAAATCGTAAAAGTCTGCACGAAATGCTCGCCGACCCGAGCTGTGACCCTTGGCATGGAATCGTAAAGGTACGGGGATCATTGAAACAATGGAGTAGGTAGGTTAAAAGAAAGTGGTACATTACGAGGTGTTTACGAATATGTGAGAAAAGTAGTGGATTATAATATGATCAAATTCGATATTACGAAATACTATGGTTCGGAACATCGAAGACGTACGAGAAGGTAGATCGCGGAAGTTGATAAATTTCGAGGTTTTAACGAATATGTTGAGAGAAAAGTAGTGGTTAAAACAAGATGTTTCAAATCCCTAATTGCGAAATACTGACATTTCGCAACATTTACCTATAGGTATTCGATTTAAGTTATATCATCGAACGAGTAAAATGTTTAAAAACATGCGAAGCCTCAGGTTTTGAAATAAATGTTATATATGTTAAACACATATATAACAATTAGTTTCAAAGGTTTTTACTATTTTAGAATAAATATAAAATCACACATACTTTTATTTATCTCGCTATTCGGTTATTGGCCTCCTTCTTAAAAATACTCTAACTTTTCTAGGAACTAAGCTTCCCTATAATCGGAACCAAACTTGCGGATCCTCGAAGCAGTTTCTTGAACAAAGAAACCGCACATTTCCTTCTTGTTATCGTAGGGCGCTGTTTGCTAACCTCTCTAGGCAAGATTGCGCGTGGCACCAATTTTCCATTAAATGCTGGCGTGTTATGATAGCGACAGACAAGAGATTGAATCGTTGTTCCGTTGGTTTACTTTAACGGTCTTGGTTTGTTTACTGTGCTGAGTTCGCGGGATTTTTTGATGGATTTCCCGAGAAATTTCCAAGTGCTGCCCGCCCCGTCGCGCAGGTAATTTTCGTTCTTCTTTTTATAAGCACAACGAATAGACATTTTTACTTTTTCTTATAGAATAGGCACGGACACACACATATTATGTTTTGTAGAAGACATATTGAACGAAGTAAGCAGAACATCAACTCAATTCAAAAAATGTTTATCACAGTATATATAAACGTTAACAGTAAACATTTGTTGAGTACCTAGTAGATTTACAGAATGCTTGTAACAGGAGATCTCTTCCATTCCCAAACTTATAAATAAAGTAATGTCACAGACAGACTCAATACTATATTTCAAGATTGCTAAACAATTCGCAGACAATTCCAAAATCGATAACGGCCGGCCATCCGTTTTTCACGTTCGAAATAAATCGAGAATCCGAGTGGACCTTCATCTAGCTACCCCCGGCACGTATACACGTGGTCCATCCCCCACCCCACGAGGGGGGAAGACGCGCGGCTCGTAAACCGGGATGCCGGGATTCTCGGGAAATCCGCACTTCACTACCGACGTAAGAATCACGCCGCCGTCTCGTGTGTGGATTTGTTGAAATGTATATGTGTTTGTGAGCTCAGGCCATAGAGGGTTTCATATTACATTTTTATGCTTACTCCAATTCTGTGTTTACTTGATTTGAAAAAGCCTAGTAGAATTACTAGTGTAGCTGCTACGTCTACGTAGCCAGGCTTGCTACGTTAAACGTAGCAGAGCGACGTAGCACTTCACATTCACTTCACGAGTACGCGTCAATAGTATTATACTTATACTATGGGGATTAAAACGCTCACTTCCCGTTTTACGTTAGTATAGATCTTCCAGTCTAAAAATGCACGCCCCTCCAAAATCTATACCCACACATGAAACTTGTTACAAACCAATAATATTTCGATAAAAAGTACAACTCACGCAAACTGCCGGTTTTGTTGACAAGTGCATAAGTAAGTTGACAATTCACACAATTCGTGCATTCGCTATATATATTACTGAACATGATACATGACTGAATACACCCCTATTAATTATAAAATTAGCCTACACATACTAGTAAAGTTGCAATAAATATACGCTTTCACACATTAAAATAATTTTGTTTAGTGGAGAGGCGTGCATTTTTAAGCTGGAAGAACTATACTGCAATGTGGGAGGCAATTGAGCAAACGATCGGTACTTTAAGACCGATCTACCCGTCATCGAGTCATCAACACTCCAGTACCCACTCTTGTGCAATAGCGGTATTTCTTTGTCATCGAGCCAATGAACTTAAATATGTGTGCATCTCAATCTTCATTACACATCACAGCACAAAGTCAATTTATCTCACAACCGGTTTTCATAACGTTACCCGGTTTCACGCGTTAAGTATTAAGTTCGCTGGTTGTGATTGAACGTATCCGGGCAAGCGATAATCGTAAATCCCGGATGTACGGAACCCGGGTAAGGGAGGGCAGGGCCGGCGGGATGTATTGATATTTTAAATTGTTTACTAACTATAGTCAAAGTATGTCAAGAAAACAACAGAACAGTTATTAATTGTCGATAAATTTACAAGGGGTGATGGAAGAAAATTTACCTTTTTTTTAACATTTAATTTTAACAACTAGGTTATCATTAATTCTATAAAATAAAAGTAAAAAATATTTGTTCATTTTACATTGTTTTGAAAAACGTTTTACATTTTACGTAGTATATATATAATATACTCACAACGGTCTTGTCTCTAAAAAGCTTGTTAAGACAACCAAAAATAAAACAACACATTTAAAATCGAATGTTGAACAATATAAATACACATTCCAAATATCAATTATATTACAACAAATACATAACAACAGATACATAACAACAAATACATAACAAAGCAAATAATCAGAGAGCGGCAATTAAGGCAATTCCGTAAGCACTATCCATCCGCCCAATATCGTTGGGATTGTCTGCGAAATCATTACCGCCCATTATCGGGGCAGTAAACTCGAGATTCGCAATAAAACAGACATTAATATAATTAAATTATTGCGCCAAATCCGTCCCTGGGTACCTCATCTGCACAGTATCACAGAGACGGATTTTTATAGCGACGTTCTTTAGCCGGTCCTGAATTAAATATATGGCGCACCCAACTTAAAGTGCTTCCGTGGTAAGATTTTGCGAAATATTGCGGAGGCGGGCTCCCTGGATGTATTTATGACGTTGTTTGTGTATAAGTGTTAAGATGGTATGTGAGGTAGGTGAGGTAAGATTTGTTTTAATAAACCACACCTATGTCTGCCTCATAAAAGCAGTATTCTTGCTGCTGTGTTCTGGTTTGAAGGGTGTGGTCAGGGAGACATACTTAACCGAGGCATTGCAAATTAGTCCTGAGGGGTAGCAACGCATTTGTGGTCGACCTGAGAAAGAACTTCGATCCTATCTTGGGTTGATTACAGATGTTAATGGGCGGCAGCGACCACTTACCATCAGGTGGGCTGCATGCTCGTTTTCTACCTCCCAGTTGTAAATAAAACGACGGGTATTTTGTTTATTTTCAAGTGTTCATTGATGAGTATCTTATTTATTGTATAAATGTACACTACATCAAGTTTTTAATCTATTCAGCTAATTGGTAAGCTGTGTGAGAACCACTGAGATTTTTTTTTCAATAACCTTAATTAAAATAATCGATGTACGATCTGAACTATCAAAACGAAGTAAGCATAGTGTACCATATTGGTCAACTGGTGCTTTTATAGACTTTACACAGGTTTAACAACTTTGTTAGCTTGTACAAATATTTGCATTCTCTTCGGAACTGACTTAACCGTAGTTTGGACCAAACTCTGCCACGCTGTATCAATGCCAGCTGGATTATCGAATGAACTGCTAAGTGATTTCGAATCGAAACGTATCAAACTTAGATTTTTTCAACAGTAATCATAATTGACTATAGATCAGACAGCACAAAACTCGACAGACAAAAATCAAGACTCGGCTCCCGATAAGAGGGGGAAGAACCATAACAATAATTTAAGAGGCGTTAATAATGCAAGAGCTTATAAAAAACGGAGGCTGGGGAGGCAGGATCCAGGACAATTACATGCTCATTGATAATTCACTCCCTCTTCCTACTTGGTCACAGTCGGTCTGAGACGGAACTGTGAATCGAATTTTGAATGATGATTACGATGCTATATACGAGTATGGTGATAAGATTACTCTTAGATGTGATCATATTTAAGATGAAATCATCGTTTAGTCAGACTTAGTGGGTAGCTACGTCACGATCACAAGAGTGATTTTTTCCATAATATTTAAACATCTTTGCATCATGAAGTTGAACATCTGGAATAATTGCCAGAAAATACAGACAAGATTTATTTATTAAACTAGCATACAGTTCGCCTGATGGTAAATGTTCCTGTTGACCTGATAATAAAGTACCGTTCATGAGCATATGCCATGTGTACAGGAATGAAATCTGTAACCAAATTTAGTAAGCTAAGATGGAATTTTATTTTGAATTGATCACAAGTGCTTAGGACAATTTAAAATACTATCTCTTACTACGATTACAATCCTTGGATATTAGCGAGGATTTTAACCTCCACATCGTATTTTACGGGAAGATGTTCACAAAATCCTGAGTCCCGGACACTGCACTTACCGAACGCAGGTGCAGGATTAAAAGTGCAGTCATTAGGGCTGACCGCGCCGCACTTAGCTGCATACCTACTGGTTATATTTTAAGGAGCCATTGTATGCGTTTTTGTAT
>DWNJ01001560.1:0-11816 GCA_018250275.1 Udranomia eurus
GCACACCACCTGAAATTAAATTTATTATTTAATTATAATATTCAACAACATCCTCATTATGTCAATCTTTGTCCTAGTATTTGACGCGCCGATACGTAAATTACTGATTAGAGAATTTAAATACCATCACCTACTAACTAGCGATAACTTGTAACAATCCTAACAAAAGGAAACTTTTTTGTCGAAAAGTTTACCTACAAATCATGGGTTAATATGCGTAGATACGCACATGTGGAAATTATCAAAGTCTGAGGTCGTTGCCCGGCGGCTGCCCTTGAAAGTACTTCGCCCCAAGTCTACAGCAGTGCAATCAACTTACAACAAGATACCACGCAACAAAGGAAATAGGAAGGCGGTTTTTATAGATTCTTTATTAAATTGTTTGTAAGCATAAACAATTAATTATTTTAATAACTCATTTACTCAGTGAAGAAAGGGTTTTAACTTTACTACTATAAATTGGTCTTAATATAAAATGTTGATCGATGTTTAGAACGTTTTATGCATTTATTTATTTAATGCATAAAGGCTAAACCGTTTTTAAATCATTTAATTATTGTAATTAAAGAAAAGCAAATAACTAAAGCTAGTGTACGTAGAAATTCCCAGATATCTTTTAAACTTGTTAGAGATCGTCTACTCTAAAATGCATGCCCCTTTAAAGTCTTTATCCTGCATTTGTAGGTAATATAGCCTACATATAACTTTCTATACTTCGATATTACGAAGAATTAATTGGGTCTAATGTAAAAAGTAAAAATGACGCAAACTGACAGATTTGTTGATTAACCAATGCACAGCCATACAATTCGTGCGTTCTCCGCCATATTTTTTTTTTAAACATGACAGATCGCCGGATTGGTTGACGGATGGGTGCAATAACAAGTTTTCCTTTTTTTAAATAGCCTACACATACCATTAAAATAATTTTGTATTTTGGAGGGGTACATTTTTAAACTGAAAGATACTAGTGGATTTCTACTAGTGTGCCAAATAACATATTTGTGCAAAGTTTACAAAAACTTGTACTGTTTATTGTTACAGCCAGACCAATAACATTTATGTTTCCAAATAAGAATCATGGTGATATGGGCGTATCGAATCGCGTAGGACGGCTGTATCCTTGGCGACCGCCTCGATCGATTGTACTGCAGCCCACTACCAGCTAATAATAGAGAAACGTGCTTTATTTATTATCCTTTTTTATAAAAACTACAAGCATGTCATCATATTAGTAATTCATTAACTCTTCCAAAGGCGTATGTTAGTAGTGGGTTCACGTTAGTCCCTGTAGTAACGGGACCTAAAGAGTATATCCTGCCCGTCGCAAGAGGCTAATCAAAGAAGGCTTTCGGGATCAGAGCGGTAAGAGTGGGAGCTCGAGCCGTCCAGTTGACGACTTCGGGATGGCCGTCGTTGTGGGGTACAACGGCGTAAAGCAGGTGGCTGGGTAAAGACATCGTGTCTTCCCAGAAACAGGTACTCAGTTGATGTCACAAAGCATAAGAGGTCACCGAAATCCCACATAACTCTCGGTATCGCTCCCACGGTCCCGAGTACCTTTGAAAGGTTTTCCAGGGTTTTTTAGGATAAATCATAAACGAAACGATCTCGATAACAGTCTTGTCACTACAATCTGATCGTAAATATTTTTTACGTCAAAAGTTGAGCAAACAGATTGTAGACCACCCTTTTGTTACACTTATGTATATTAATATTTTATTATCATTTATTTTATTTTATCCTGAGCACAGCAACTTTGAAACTGCTATACGTTAGGAAGATATCGTAAAAGCGTTAACCGAAGGAGGTTCGCAAACCTTGAATCTTACATGCTTATTTTCAGATGAGAACAGAGTCAGAATACAAATAACCTCACTAAATGCCCAATTAACGAGAAACAACACAAACAATAATATGCAAACATTGCACGCATATGTAGCGCCACTTCATCGTAGAATTATGTACGCGTTTGATAAGCACTCGTTATGCATGCACGCGTCCCGGGCGGGAGGCTGTGCCCGCGGGAGTGTAGGCCGTTTCCCTGGCAACGGCAATCGATTGCATCTGTACACGTCGCCGGCGAAACAATAACAACTTGTGAAAACGCTCGGAACTACCGCTAGTTCCCGTTAGTTCCGATTTTAACCGTTATTACTCAGTTAAATGCATCAAAATGTAAAAAAAATTGTTGACTTACGCTAGCATGGTACCCGGTATACGAATAGTTTTAATTTATCCGACTGCAACTTACAATTAGAACGAGTTCAAATAATATGCTTACGATCATGAAATGTTCTGATTTGCATTGTGTTTATACGTCCGAAAGAATAATTTCGTATATTATTTTTATAAATAAACGTGTTGCCCGATCGACGTGACCGTGTTGCGTCTGCGTATGCTAATTGCATATGCATCCATATATTTCAAGATGCAATTATGCCGGCGCACTTGTTTGGATTCCGTTATGACACGCCCTCCATTAGACGCAGAAAGCTATATGGTCTATTGCACTCGCTGCTCAAGAATCTTGGTGCGTAGTATATTATTATCCGAGGACCTAAACGTTTTTTGAGAGGTGGATATTGACATTGAAGTATTTCTTACGCGACCTGACAAAACGATTGTCCGTCAGTTAAAATACATTCTGTTATTTATAACTAATGGGCGGCTTCGCTTATGTTAATTTTTTTTTATTCCTCGGGAACACTCGATAAAATGTGTACAAGATTTCATGATTCGTTGCGTTATAGAAAGGTGGAACGAACTTACATTTGCATTTAAAATATTAGTTACAATATAATGAGTAATGTCATTCATGTTGAACGGTGGATATTAAACAAGGCATCATAAATCGAAGTGTTGGCAGAAAATATTTACACGTGCTATTAGTAGAGTTGTGGGTCGTAGCTCGGTGTTACGAAAGCACGACGTCGTCGGACGGTAATTTTGTTGCCAATTATACGCACGTAGTCGCGCGACATGTGTATACGATTTACGTACACGATTTACCAATTAACAATGTCGCGCGTCGAGCAGTCGGTCGGTTGTTGTCGATGATATATCATTTGGAATTCGCAACGAACCCAAAATGAAGTTTGCTGGACGGGTTTGGTAATGTTTGGTAAATAATGTTTTCTGTAGTATTGATCTATAAAATGTGATATTTAAGATTTGCCATTGATACAAATTAACTACATTATATATAATTATTTATGTTATATTGTAAAAAATCGTAATTCTTCACGAGATCGTAATATGAAATTGTGTCTAACCTGGTTGACGGCTATCCTGCTTGGTGCGAATGGTAATCTCTGGCACTCATGTCTCGATCTTTACATTCCTTGTGACCTGTGAACAAAGAAGGACACTATTTTGTAGTAATGTTACAATAATAGACAGAAATAGATTTGACACTATTCAATTAAACGAAAGAATCCGACTTATCATTTAATAAGTTCTAAAACATCCAAAAATAGAAATAAATTAAGACGAAACAAAAATCTCACAATATGTTAATACAAATCCCATCTCAGGCTGTAAAACATCGGTTTTAAAACATCAAAAGACAGAATTAAATCAATAAATGTAAATAAAGATAAATGTTAATTCCAATCCAGACACGTCAAAGTTCTGTTATAATGGAAATATATGTATATCACATTTCCATCCCAGAAGCCCGGCACGGACATTGACCTATATTCACCAAGCGATTCACCACATTAAAGAATTGACTTGCTAAGAGATTTTCTTGAATCAAAACAAAACAGTTTGCATGATTCTTATACATTGATATGTAACAAAAATATGGTTACGTAAAGGAAATAATCATAAATGTAACCGACAATAAAAAAAACTATTTTTACCAACAAATCACTAAAGAATAATTTGTTGATTAAAAAGAATTTATTTAAAATCTCGTTTTAAGGTTTCTCTGGTAGAAACAAAATAAATATAGCTGTGCACATATAATCATTTAGTTTGTGGATTAATAATTTATTATATTTATAGACATCTTCCAAACAATACCGGCTTGTTTAATTGAAAATCTTTAAATATTCACCGAGCTATCTTTAGTGAGCGTAAACACCTTCAAAGGGGGAACATTTCCATATAATATAAACGTGTATATTCTGGACGACGATATACGTACGAGAACATGTTATAAAAATTACACAATAAAGGAAATTTCAACATATTCTGTTCATCAAAGTCAGGATAACGGTTATCATAAGTGATTACGATAGAATTATGACCACCTTGATCTCCTATTAAATTAATTTAAAGTAGTCTATTTCGCTATAATATCCACATAACAACATTATTCATAACAATAACGTTCTACTGTATAATACATTATCAAGTCTGGTTTAGCGGAATTTAACATTATTTATGGTTTTTATTTATATGTTAGTATTGCTATGTAGGTGTAATTTATTACGTACTTAAGTAAATCATTATTTTCGACATTCATACCCAGAACGTGACCTTATCAACTTAGTAAATAAAATGGAAAAAAGCGTTACGCGTTACGACCAGATATATCCAGTTATTTTAAGTACCTTCAAGGAATTGACCCTATACTGCCTACCATCTCACACTATAATCAGCAATTATACCATTAAAACAGCAATGTTCTTGCCGCTGTGCTGTTTGAAGGGTGCGGACCCTTCTAGCAGCAGCAGCGTATCATATCGAGGAGTTATAGCTCAGCGCATTTTAGTCAACCTAAGAAAGGACTTCGATCCTATCTTAAGTTGATTATAGATGCCCATAGGCGGCAGTGACCACTTACCATCAGATGGATTGTATGCTCGTTTACTACATCAATTACACAAAAATACGATACAGCAATCGTATACAACACATATAAGCGGATTTTAAGGCACGCGGCCACGGAGTGTGCGATGTGTACGCCACATTATTTATACGTACACAAACGCTCACAGCTGTGAGGGGTCATTGCCCTCGTGAGCGCGAAACAAGGTGAATCGTAAGTCCGCCGCTTTTTGTCTCCAACAAAATGTGACTCTGCGATGCTTTTCGATATGCCTATGTATTACGTGTGACGTCACACGTTGCTATGTGTCACGCATATTATGTTACACGTTAACTCAGGAAACCGATACATTGCTTCCAGATAAGCTGGTGCCGAAGCGACCGTGATCTCATGTTTTATTTGCGTCCGCATGTAGTTGTTGTTACTGTTAATATTAACATGTTGTTACTGACACTTTTCGATATTGACAAATTAACTTCTAGGTGGGTAGTTTGTGTCAAACCTTCAACATAACTTATAAAGCAATTGTATGTAAAATAAATGAATTGCCGAAAATATAGTCAAGGAGAATTCAAAGTGGCAGGTCGTCTTGTATTTACATACTGATTAGTAAACTCACTGCTGTGTCAGACGGAAATCTAGTTTATAACTGTGATGTTATTGAGCCGCGATGAAATTGAACTCGAATACATGTTTAATGTCATGTCGTGAGACAGAGAAACATAGATGTGTGTTAGGGTTGGCAACAATATTACAAATACCAATATATTTTTTAAATATAGCTTTTCCAGTTTAAAAATGCACGCCTCTCCCTCTCTCACTAAACATAAAATATTCTAATGTGTGTAAGAATATTTTTATTACAATTCGTTAGTAGTATGTGTAGGATATTTTTCTTTCTTTAAACTCAGACTTTTCCGTGCACTCATTGGTCAATTGATGGGACGATCTGATCTGTCATGTTCATAATTGTTACAGCGAATGCACGAATTGTATGATTTGTCAACTTACTTATGCACTGGTTGGTCGACAAAACTGGCAGTCTGCGTCATTTGTACTTTTTATTGAAATATTATTGGTTTATTTATAGTTGCATATGTGGGGAAAGGCTCTGGAGGGCAGTGCATTTTTAGACTGGAAGATATACTAATTCTATAAATATAAGTAAACAAGTAATATAAAAAGACAAAATATATATAAAATACAGAGCAGTATTCATTTGTTTTTAATAGTTGGGCGAAGCATGTGTTAATACTACGCTAATAAGAAGAATTTTTAATGACTACATCTCTCTTAACGCTGGCAACCCTAACGTGGATGCACTGAGGCACGAACGCACTCAAAACAAGAGCCGGCACATTCCGTGCAATTCCTTTGTGACAACATAGCTGAGAGTGTACAATTTCCATACTTTCAACCTTCACGGTTCGTCTCATTTGTAGTAGTTCAGCCGATTAATTGAACTACTGTTTTCTTTAACAATTCAACTCCTTCGCTTACGAATTACGATGTGTACAACGAATTAACTACTGAGACATCTCATACAATTTAATATTTACGAAATACAACTGATGCAAGAAGAATTGTAGTGTAGTGTCATTGCAGATACCTACGGGTTCAACTGCGTTAGTTTTTATGTATCTGTGCATGTCATTTACTTTCGACTCTTGAAACCATATTCAGCGCAATAGCGTAATAAGCGAGTTCTTGTCCAATGAACCAAGCTATTTACTCTTCTAGCTAACTTCTAGTTAGCAAAAGTTCTGATACAGATACGCATACTACGGAGTGGAGTCGCAGATATCATTTTCACTCGATAAAACATTTTATAAATAATTTTTAAAACGTTTTCTTATTCAAACTCAAATGTCCGAAGTGCAATACAATTTCACTGCTTATATCTAAATAAATCCAGAATACCTATGACAAATTTATTTACTACGTTAAACATCGTGTACTAATATTGCTCACGAACCCAATTTCAAAGATCATTAATCTTCGCGCCCCAGTACGTTTCGCGATAAACCGTAACACGCGAACGCCTATGGTAAACGTTACAGACTACGGACATCTACGGACTACAGTATGGTAGAGTAAGACGGCTCTACTTTACTTGTATTGTAGTAAGTAGTAAGAGTAAGACTAAACTCAGACTATGTACATCAGAGTAATACTATGGATAGAGAAGCGAGTATGGTAGAGTAAGTATTAGAGTAGAGTAGTAAAGGATAGTAGTGATAGAGTAGTAAAAGAAGAAAAAAGAAGGAAAGACAGTAGACACCTAGAGGTCCCAAAATATCGCTTATTTGACACAAGAACATTTAGAATGTGTTAAGTCGGAATAAAAATAATTCTAAAGGTTTTCTTAAATATGTTGTTCTTGGACAATATGTAAAATTATCCTAGGTATAGGTATATTGTAGGGAATGGATTTTTTTTATGTCTTAGTTATGTCGTTCTTTCAGCAAAAATTGCGATATAACTCCTCTGTGAAAAGAGAGTAGGGGACTACGTCGCCTCTCCCTCGCAGTAGTAGGGTGCATTTAATTGAATCAATATATTACCTTGCTACACGGAAAACGCACCGTCTGATTGCGTAGAAGGTCGTTATCATAATGGAATAGTACGAAAATAAACACGAGACGTAATCTAACTATTATAATAGTTAATACAGTATAATGGGAAATAATGATTTCCCATTCTCACGTTTTACAAGGAAATCGCAGCGAGATATTAAAACTCGGAACTTGTTATTTCGAGTGAAATGTGTTCATGACAATTTGGAATCTTATTCTTTTTTAATAACAATTAGTTTCGGAATGTCTCTTTAGTGTACAAAGGTCTCTGGTGGGAAAACCTTCGCAAAACTCAGAGCGGAAAACCATATGTCGGATATTTTCAAACTGCTTTAAAAGGTCTTTTACACCATTTAGGGACTGATATAATATATAGTCGTAATACTAAGTAGTCAGTCAAATAAGCTTTAGCTGACTGAGCCTCCGATATTGGTTTTATTTGCCTCACATCTAAAAGTGTAATACATATTAATAAAAATTAGAAGGGGGAATTACAATACCTGAGGATAATATGTAAAATATTAAAAGATCTTTACTCAAAACACCGAAAATATTTACAATACTTAACCCAAAACGAGGAAAATATGCACAATTCCTAAATTCCGTTTTTTATGTGGAGAAAAGCTTAAATCCAAGTTTGTGGGGTCGCCACCCTTGTCCCGCGGCCGCCATGGAAAAAAGGGTGCAAATGGTTTTTGCGCTTTATATCCCAAACTATTCATTTTACAGATAAAAAATAAAGACATTATTTATTGTAAATTAAATTCCCTACAACTTCACTTCTATAATTTTTATCATACAATCTTAAATAACGAAGTTATAAACGGAAATTGTTAAAAGTTTTGCGACAAATTTTCTTTCCGGCTGAATCATTTTTTTTCTAGTCATTTTACAATAAAATGATTTCAGAGCATTTTTATAAAGGGGGATTTAACAAACAATTTGAACATTTTTTAAAATTTGTTAATTAATTAGGATTTTACAGGGCTCCGAACTTGACCGTATTCTCAAATATTCCATACTTAAACATATGAATAATTAGACTTCGTTTTTTGCTATCTTTGTATTATCCATATTGCGTCCTCAGAGAACGCAAGGTCCTCAGGAACGCAAGGCTTGTTAAATTTCAATGGACTGCTCTTGCCATGGTTAATCCGTCACTGACGATGCGTGCGCAGTGTTCGCCCAGTTCCGTGATATCACTGGCGAGCGACGCGGGCGCGGCTGTGGCCCACATTACGCGTTCTATTTTTCAACTCGCTCTAGCGCCCTCTATTATTAGATCCGCATTGTTTATTGAGCGACCGATTTACTACGTACCCACACTTCCTGTATTGAATTCACTTCAGCCGAACCTGTAAGCACTTCGAGTCTTATAATTGAATCGCTTAACAATTCAAAGCGTAGCGCCATTATTATTATATGCGTGGCGTTTCCTCCTCTGTCTTAATCATTCAAATAAATTCAGTAAGCTACGATCTAGAAACTAGTTGGTAAACAAATGTTAAATCGAAGCAACGAACCTGATCTATAATACAAGAATAATTGATAAGCGCGCAGGAATTCCTATTATTCGCAACAAAAGCAACAGAGGTTGGTATTAATAAACTCCCATTCCATTGCGGAGTCGGTTTAAAGGACTCGACATCTGTCCCAACGCAAATAGGTCGTGATAAAATACCTGCTCGTGGGAGCTATTTTAAGCTGTAACAACTAGAGCTGTGCATTTGGACTGTCTCCAACATTTACTGCTAATGAAAATCGATCTGGCCGTTATGTTTATCGTATTTGTTATGCTACGATGTCATGGATCAAAATTCGTTTATCGATTAATAAATGCATAAACCCGTAACGGACCGCCAAGGATAATTTAGTTAATTAATCGGTTTTTATCATAGAGACGCTGTAATGCGTAGACAGGGGTGACGATCCGTAGGCAGCGGGCATAAAAACTTGCAGCGTGCATCTCGTAGATCGTAAATAATCCACAAAGGTAAGTTAAGTCAGTTATGTTGTACATTCTTCGTTGGGAGGCGTTTTAGGCAATAGCTTACAGAAATTAAAAAAGATGAACTAATTTATATAGTTAATAGAACTAGATTTCAAATTACACTAAAATACGTCAGGCTACACGGAAATACATGAATCACACACGATGAACCTTTCATTTTCAACTTATTTACCTTATCATGTCGGCATCGGTATGAACCCGAACAAACAAATTGTATAATACATGCATAATGTGCACTAAACTCGTTGTTGACCCGCTGCAATGTATAAATCAAAGTTGAAGAACGCCATCGCTAGTTGAACCGGCGTGAGTTGATTGTGACACGCAACGAAGTAGTTTTCCTTCTGCAGCCATTTGTGGGTCAGTGGGTCAATAGCTGGTTACAAGCGAATAATTTTCTAACTACTTACGAACCGGTTTGAACATTACATCAGATGGACCTAAATTCCATTCCAGCCCGTCGCATCGGCACGAAACTTTTTCGAGAGAGTAATTTTAGGGATTCCGAAACGTAATTCGTTGTTCGCTGTGACATCGAGTCGTTACTCCTAACGGTTCCCGGCGGCACCGCGTAATTTACGCCAAATTAAGGAATGAGTTCTATCCAACGAGGAAAATATTAAGGACGATTTGAAATTCCCTTTCATTGTCATACTAATTAATATATTATTACTAGTTGTAGTTCTCACGGTTATCACGAAGCACGAACGTATCTATTGTGTGAATAGAACACGAGTTTGTGAGAGAACTTGCCTCGAAATGCAATTAACAAAGGTTAAATTAAATTAAAGCCCAGGGAATTGTTACCGAACAGAATGAAGACATTTTCATGACAGAATTGAAACAACACGGAATTGAAACTGCGATAAGTAGGCGGTTTGATAGCGGTTCGATGTCAGTCAGATAATGATCGCAGTTGTGCAAACGAGTGAGCAAAACACTGTAGTGGGTCAGCGGGCCAATGTCACCCGTAGCTGACCTGCTCTATATACTTGCTAGTGGACCAGTCCGCCTAGATCGTCGAGACCCTAAGTTATATTATGTATGCTACTTGTCGTTAATGAATTTACTTCTACTAAACTCCATTACTCTCCGTTTCTTATATGTACTTATATTTATAGCATTTTTTAATAAGTACAAATTAATGAATTGAGTTTTATCCGATCAAACATGACTTACTCATTCCATTAAATATTAAAATACAGATTTTGGATTTATTTATTTAGTGTATTGAACGTAATCCAATAGGTTTCCGGACTGCATACAATGTTAATATGCCTAAAGTCAATAACGTCGTTACCAGAAACAAGTAACATTACGAAAACCAGGAAGGTTTCGAACCGACCCGAACAAAGGATATGTGCAAATCACCATTAGTTGCATACTTTATTTTATGGTACCATTTTGTGACTGATCATGGTCGTCTATAATCAACCCTAGACAGGATTCAAGTTATATTTAAGGTCGAGAATAGACTCGTGCTTGAGGATAAAGTTGGAATGCGTAGCCTAGTACAAACGAATTGCCTTTATCACCTTTCAAACCTAAACAGCAATTTAATTTATAGAAACCATGTGTACTAAACTACTTACTTTATAAATAAAAGAAAATAATAAAAAATCGCGAGGTAATGTCATCGAATCGTCGAATTAGTACCGAAGTGAAATCTACGAATTAGAATTCGATAAAGGAACCTTGAACAATCTATATTTCGATTAAATATAAATTGTTGACGAAGAAGTCCCAAATTCCACGCCAATGGGGGTTTTCAGGTGTTATACAAACAAGATATAAATTCCGAGAAGAGTCGTTTAGCAGGAAAACTATTGAGTACATTTTATTCCAATAATCTGACTCACAACCTTTTTTGGGCGTGTGAATATAAGCCGACCAAAGTAAAATATGATAGTACAAATATATAAACTTGTATTGAGGAGAATCATTCGTTGAATACAATATGTAAACGAATTTATATATTGGTATTATATATACTTTAATATTGGTAGCAAGTCGAAAGCAGTTCGGTTTTCAGATAAAACTTTAAAAACAAAGAAATTTGTATGCGAGAATAAACTGACGCTATACGTTTGCAAGTGACGCAATAATAATAATACTAATGTTATCTTTAAGTAAATGTCATTGACGATAACGCTTAATTACGTAAACATTGTTCGTAGTTCCGATTAATTTGTACATATTAAACAGTCAAATCGCAAGGTCGAAATGTGTCGTATTATTATTAAAATGTAAAAATGTAACGAACTTTTTATAATAATATCTAGATATTATACACAATTAGAAACATTTTAAATTACTTAAACGAAATAAACTACGGACGCATACTTACATAGAGATGAAACAGTCATAGAGATAAAATTGCCTAATAACTACAGAAATGTCACTTTATATAGTCATAGTTGGGGAACTATAATATAATTTTAAAATTGCG
>DWNJ01001561.1:0-11815 GCA_018250275.1 Udranomia eurus
GAAAAGCTGTTAATTTGGAATTACTAACAGACACTTCAATTCTATTGATCATAAATAATCTTTGTTCCCATATGGAGAAAATAACTTTAGGATTATCTCTTTGACAGTTACAAAAATCGTTAAAAAATATTCATACTTAAAATGAGTTTGATCACTCTACTTATCTAAATTTGATTTTAAGACTTTGATTGACTTTGATTTTAAGGTAGTATAGGTAAAGCGTGGGAGAACTATATTCATGAGAGATTAAAAATTAGAAATTAAATTAAACGTCGTAAAATAATGCCTGGAAATTACAGAAATTTATCGTTAAGTAAAAAATAATTTTCCTACTTTTTTACTTAACGATAAATTTTGTATTCGCAAAAAATCTACACATAGCAGTCCTATGCAAACATTGCAACTGTAATGCACTTATCATCAAAAATTCCGACCGCTACGACAATGCCTACCTGCCCCACAATACGTCAGGTGCATTATCCTCTTAGATAGCTAATCCCATCGCACAATGAAATTGCAAAAACTCCATTCACAAAAATATAATCTCCAAAGAATTGCTTATACTTCGCCATTATCAAAGAAAGCGCGAATCCAACCGAGAAGTCCCTATTTATCGGTAATATTTTCGCGGTTATTACACAATTGCGGCGGGAACAAATTATAGGGTTTTTTTTCGTAAAGACAGATAATTCAAAATGACGTTCCATTGGCAAATTTGTTTTGACGTGTTGGCCGCACTGAATACCCGTCTTCAATATAGGTATGAATGCTGGTCTATGATACCATAAACATTTTTTTAATTTTTCCTTCTGATATTCGAAAATAAGGCAGATGATTTTATTGCGGCCAACCTCCGACAGGAAACGCTTTGAAATCCCACGAAGATAAGGGATTAATAAAGGTGAAGTGGGATTATTGGATAATTGCACGGATATTGGTATCTGTTGAAAGGCTTTGCGGTGGATCTCAGTGATTATCCATTACGTTTTTTTATGAAATGAAATAAGTGATAATTGCAGCCCTTCTTAAGATAGGTACCTACTATCAATAATCAATCACTCCTTTGGACTTGTGGATATTTAAGAAGTACTAAGTAAGAGTGCTATATCGTGAAGTTTTTACTTTTACTTTATATTATAATTTCTGTCTTTAACTCCATGCTCAAATTAAATATATATCTACTTATTTGTAAATGAAAACAAAATAGTAATCCAATTGGATACAATGTAATTTTGATACTATCTACCATCTATCTACCACCCTGCAAAAAAAATGTATAACTTACCGAAGCCAATCTAAGCTTATGGAAGTCGAAATCAAAACTCTACAACGAGTAAAACAAACCTACCGGAAATACTTAACGTTTCTATCTTTGTCGCACACGTCATACGTGCATATTAAAAATGGCAGTCCAAGAAGTGACTGCAATTTTTAGCAGCGGGCCGAGCACTCGACGTCCATCGGCGGACGGTTTGACAGGCATTGTTTGAATCACGGCCATTATCTTATTGCTCCCATTAAGCATCGAGCACCCGCATGTGCGGCATCCGCCGACAGACGACAGATCGGATCACCGAGCGTGACCGTACAATGGAAACTGTTGTTGCATGTAGGTCTTTGTTTCAGCCTGCCGTTCGACGCCGACGACGAAACGAAATCTCATCGGAAGTCTAGTTTCGCTAGTGAGATCAAAGTACACTTATCTATGTTATATAACAGACGATTGGATAAACATTGAGCAATCAATCAGACTAGCAAATTAGTTGATATTTGGTGAAACATTCATTTAGCTGTATGTGTCCTTTTACGGTTCGACTGCAGAGGCACCACCGCCACCGCTATTTCTGCCTTATAACAGCAGTGTACTTGCTGCTGTGTTCTGGTTTAAAGGATGTGGTCAGGGAGACACACTTAATCGAGGCGTTCCAATTTTGTCCTCAGGGGTCCTCATTTAAGAATTTTAAAAACACATTTGTGGTTTTAAAATTCTTAAATAGTATAATTATGCAGAAATAATTCGTGCTGTTATTTCTTCACATGGTAATGAAACCGAGTACAGACCTAAAGAACTTGTTTATAAATCTTAACTACAAGTAGATACATAAAATCGATAGGATTAAGTACTCGAATAAGAACTGTAATCTGTACAAATAAGCCGACCGACATTAGCAACAGCAAAAAGTAAAACAAACAAATCGCAATCAGATATAGGAGCGGGAATGCCTGTGGGAGTCTTCAGTATCAACAGTGGCGGCTCGTCGGGAACATCGAAATTTACTTAAGTTAAATAACGAAACGCGAGCCCTCTGTTTGCTCGCCCCGAACGTCAAATACTGCGGAATATTGTGGTCCGTGCCGTTCCAACTTCGCCTTTATTGCGGCCTCTGTTTAAACTCCGCTCCACTATGAATATGCAGCAGGAATGCGTTTAACTTCCACGTTTCGGTCGGCGAGCGCGGCTATTGCCCCGCTGATGGCTCGATTCGCTAAATGTTGAGATTTCTGAGCGCTCCCGACCCAAGTGCTCTTTTTCAATGTAACCGCGGAGCTCACGCTAGAGTACCAGCGAGTTCTTTAGTTTTAAATCTCACAATAATATATTTTTGTGAATACTTTTGAAGGCTGGAATTCGTTTCATATAGCCTTATACGGCAATCGGTTACGGAGTGTTCCAATTAATGGTGTATGCCACGCACCTATTTTTACGAACTTTTGAATGAAATGGGAAATTTAAAAACTGGCAGCTCAGTTATATTGTTAAAGAATTTTGACCTCTCACTGTGAAAGTCCGTGTATAATCAAATTACCGTAATGGCTTTACTTAATTTTCCTCCGACCTATTATGAAAATTGGAGTCTGTCTGTGATTTTATAATAACTCCGTTTTCACAAGTTCCTGCAGCTATTACAGAATAAAAGTGTGCATATTTTTTGAAATTTTTGTCTGACTATCCGTTATCTATTTTTCATTTGATACCTTATTAGTCATAATTAAGTCCATTTGACTCCTAACGAAAACATAATACACATAAGTTATCTTTGATGCTATTGGCTGAACAAAGGAATACTTGACCAAGATATAAAAATCATAATCATATAAATAATTATATATTATTAATATTTAATAATATAAATAGACAAATAAGGAGTGACATCTTATATGGTAAAAGTTTTAAGGTTTCTGATACAGGTAACTATGCTTATTCTGAAATGTTCAAAAACCTTTGTGTAGCGCTTTTGTGCTAATATACTTACGAAAAGTAATGAGTGATTTTAACTCACATACCTACGTTTTCCCTATTGTGATGAGTTTTTGGACACTCTAACTTATAAGAAATCTCTATAGAGAATATCCATGACGTAACCTCACACCACCCCCACACGCTATTATTTTCTTGTTGTGGTGAGTTTTTGACACCTTATCCTCACTACAATACTGGACACTTTTTAATTCTTAAGAAGATACTAATCTCTATACCTACTCCATGAAATAACCTGACACCACATATAAAACACTAAACATTGCCTGACACTCGGTCACTCGGCGGCACGCGCGCTGTGATTGCGAATGACAGCGAGGGTGAGGATCTGAGGATGACCACTAACGACAAAACGCATGATGTTAAGTGCTAAGTAAACAACAATAGTGAAGGGTTCTTATAATTTCGTGCAACAAGACCTTTATAGCGACTCTTTGCGATATATTGATCAGAAATTTGATTCGAATAAACACATCTAATTTCTACCTTTTTGCTCTACATTTTACTCTTTAGGGGAGAGAAAGATTAGCAAAGTTAAACTAGTTTTTACTAAATAATTTAATGAATTATTATATATATCCAACCAAGTTATGAAATCATATCAATACCATAATAATTAAGTTACGTATTTAACTCGATCGATTAATCAATGGACCTGCAAGCGAGCACAATGACCCGAACGCTACGAGATGGACTCGTGCGAACCAATTAATACCACCACAATGAGCCACATTATAATCGTCGAATTAGCGCGCCCCAATCGTCGTTCGCCGCCATTGTCTCCGCCAAACGTCAGTCTGACGTTTGTTTTGGCGCGAATCCGACGCCGTAAATGGTGTTGACACCCTCAAAATGGAGATTATTCATGGATGTTTGCGACCCATTGTTGGGGTTACACAGTGAGTTTATGAAATTTATATTGACACGGCCGAGATTATTGAGTCTTTGTTATGAAGGATTTGAATTTTGCTCGCGCCGCGCTCCGTGTGGGAAAATCGGGTCGCGTGCCTCTGACAGATATTAATAATGGGACTTGCGAACTGCGTACACTCACGCACACATAGTAATCTAGACCTCAATTAGGACGTCCTGTAGGTGCTTTATGAGCATGGGTTCGATCATATTTATTGCACAAAATAATTATGTTCGTAATCCTTTACTTTCCAAATACTAAGTATGTTCTTACATGAAAAATAAAAGAAATATATACATATATATGCAGTGTATATCGCTATTCGTCAGTATTTGGGTACGTGTAACTCAAATCTTTTGACCTTTGATCGATTCAAGAGTCCGTTCGCATGTAGGTACATAGTTCAAAGTACCATGTTCACTAATTTGAAGACAGCACTTGAAAAAATCAGACAAGGGAAAATATTCTCCGCTCTCCAGAATCAAAGCGACCCTCGATCCACTGGAGTTTCCGCCGGAGCGTAAAACAAGATGCCAACTCTAACGAGCTAACCTGAACGCATCTTACGTGTTGCCAGCGGTAAAAATAACAAACAGAAGTTGTAGGACATGGCGGCCCGAGGCGGTTGGCGCCCTCGCCGGTTATTTTATCGCAGTACGTTGTTTGGATGTTTTGTCGTGTCGTAGGCGTTTTGTGTTCGGTAATTGGATACGGGGATGTGCAGGGGTCGCCGGTCATAGCCGGAGGCGTTATGTAAGCGATTATAACTTGATTTATGCCGTCTGTCGGTAACAGTCGCCGCGGGCAGGCGCCGCCCTAATGTGCTGGCTTTAACACGCAAGCCTTGATTAATGGCCTATCAAAATATTTACAGAAATTGGCAACATACGATTGTAATACAATACATTACGATACACCATGACAGTGACTTAACATAGAGTGATAGCAAAACAAAAAGTTTCAATTAAGGACGCATGATAATAGAGATTTGATTCGTTATTTAATCATCTTTTAAATATGATATGAATACTGACAATAGTCAATTATATTAATTTTATTAGCGCTCTGAATAAAAAAATACCAAATGTCTTTATACTGTAACTTGTTTGAACGGATTGAGTTCTTTATAAAGTATGGTGTAGTATAGTGTATGGCACATCCGATGTGATAAATTAAATACAAACCAATGACTACTGGACTTCAAACCAGGCCATGCTTTTCGCTTGCCATTTCTCGAACTCCGTAGCTTAAACAAACATACCTGTGTAGGCGTCAGATGTATGAGCGAGGCGAGGTGCTCCCTCTCGGGCGCCGACAGGTACTTCTGCTGTTTGAACCGTCGCTCCAATTCATAGACCTGCATCGGATAATATAGAATTAAAGGTTTGATGATACCGATTCTTATAACTGATTTTAAAAGGGAACTGGGAGTTTTCCGTCGGCTTTTTTTCTCCTGGTCTATCACAGCCTCTGCCTCTGAGCGAGAGAACCGGAGGGCGCTGAGCCGACGGAATAACGTAAATGTACTCATTTCACGTTCATTACCAAGTATACCCTATACTGAATCAAACTAGTTCATTCTTTATTCATTCATTCAGTTACATTATTGAGATGGGCTTAGAGAGCGATAAGTCATAGCGCTCTTGAGCGACACTTCTTCCTTTTCAGAGAAAACTACACGCTGATCGATCACACAATAGATAAGTATGTAGTTTTTCTCTCCTCACCCATTGTGAATAGCGATTATTTATATATTTAAATCATTTAACTTTGAAGACTTTTTATGTGTACCAAAGAAAGTAAAGGTGAGGCATACTCTTTCACAAAAGTGAAGATAAAAAAAATACTATCTTCTTGTCTTTTTTTACTTCTATCTATCATTATTAGATATACCTACTACTACTATACTACCATCTAAGTACTCGTATATGTGAGAATAAAGTAAGAGTGTGCGAGGTTGGAAATGTTTAACCCTAGCTTCAATTATCCCTTCCGAATGCGTTATTAAAGAATGTATAAATAAAATTAAAGTGTCTCTCTGTGATTTCAAAATAACTAGGTTTTTTCAAATATGATAGGCACTAATCTAAACAACCATTTAAAAAAATCTTTCTGTTTGTACGGTGTTATCTCTGGTCGTTGGACCGATTTTGATGGAACTTTCACTAAATGACAGGGCAGGACATCAGCTATCTTAACATATAAAAATAACGTGTCACGATGTTTGCTAACCTCCAAGCTAACCTCCGAAACTCCTGGACCAATTTTAATGAAATTTCGCACAGATATATACAGATATGTGACTTTGACTAACTTAATACTGTAATCTATTTCTAACCCTTTAAGTCGGTCAAAACTACTAGGGACAGGGACAAGGAAGGGGACGGGGACAAGGTAACGATTCACAGGTAGTGTGCGAAATGCGCCTGGTCAGCTAGTTAATTAATATGACCGTACATTTACACATTCAAGAAGGTACTTGCAAATGCTTAAGTAAAACCCTGTTCATGATCATGGCGTTAAGACTTTTGGTCTTTTGAATTTTATTTGAATATAATTGAATGCCATTCATATTACATAAATGATGTCTGGCAGACGTTAGAGTGGTTACATGTTTTTAGTGTAGTTCTTGGTGGAAGGGTTCATGAGAGTGGAAATGTTACAGCCTGTGTAACCAATATTTTTATTCATTCATGTACATTTCAAGATAAATCCACACATCCTTAAAAAACTAGGGAATGAATTTTCTACAAAAAAGGTTACTTTTCGAAGTCTCCAAGAGATAGAGGGTACCAAAATACATTATTGTACAAAATAAGCTACCTAACTATGAGCGACATTGACAATTTTTTTTTTTTTAATTATTTGCGCAAGGATCTCAGGAGGTTTTTATCATTCCACACAATTTGATTAAATGTAGAGAATATCAGCGGTCAAGTATTGTTATCTATTAAGTACTTCTAAAATTAGTCAACGTGTTTGTAGGCCAGTTGACGCGCAGTCACTGCTACCCAGAGACGCGTCCACTTATAGGACTGGAGTTGTGTTTAAGGTGTCACGTAAGTAGTTGTAAATACACTATTAGGTCAGACTGACTGAGTGTACGAAAAATACATTTAGACAATACTTGGTTAGTAACAGCTTTCTGCTCAACCTCGATAAAATCATTACCCCACATCAAAACGAAATACAACTATTTCATACCTACATTTCAACCAATTTCGCAAATCCCTCGTCAGCTTACACCCGTAACAGTCGCCAACATATTCATAGTTAATATACATAATTAAACATTCCGTTACCTGACGCCGGATTGCGTTAACTTGGCTATTTAATTTCGAGCCCCCTCCCGAGCCCGCCCACTTCCGCCCAAAGCCCCGCCCATCGAGGGTGAAAGATATACAGCCTATGTTATTCGCCCCGTGTAATTAATTCTATTCCGAGAAGCCGCTGCCTGTGTGCCCACAGTGACACACAAACGCGATTTGCTTTTTTTTCAACGATAACCGAGCACTCCTGACTTTGACTTCCGTTGCGTTCTGAATGACGATAACGCGTTGGAAAATAAGATTGTGCCGCGAATGTTAGAGCATAGACACTAGAGCTACGCTTATATTTGAGATATTTAGTGTTCGTTTCACGACACTTCTCACGCTCATGCCCTAACATTTTGCTCAGCAACGTATTGTCATCTGTGCAGATCTAAATTATGTCTGTGAACAACGCGCCAATATAATTGACAGCTTATCTCACGGAATAAATATTAGTTATATTTTAAGAGGGAGAGTTTGTCTATAACTAAAAATTTAGAGACATAGAGGAAGTATAATATTGTGGACATAAGATTGTGCCGCGAATGAAGATACTTAGACCATGAAGAATAGACCATTTCACGTCATTTTTCACACTAAAATTGAGCTTTAAACTTAGCGTTTAAATTTCCGTCTATGGAAATCGAACACAGAATTAATGGTAATGTTTCCCAATCAAATGGACTTTCCTTTTGAAGAAGGAGAATTCGTCTCTATCTTAAAATGTAGAGACATAAAGAATATATAACACTATGGACAAAGTGGATGCCTATTCTTATAATGAAGATCATTGCCGCCCCATGGAATCAATAATATTTATTTATTTATTTGAAAAAAATGTACACAGTAAATTTACAGCGGAAACAGCGTTAAGAGAATTAGTACAAAGGTACTGCTTATTTCAATATGAAATCTCTTCCAGCAGACCAATCTTTCATTGATTCCAATATCAATGTATGACAACATATTTGGCAAATTGAAGTTGTCTTAGCGAAATAGCTGTAGTCATAGCCAATTTCTACTTATCTCGTTACTATGCACACGTCTCTAATAGGTACCTACTAAGAGGGGCTAACTATTCCATCAGACTGATCCGATGCATTTTAGCAAATTTTATCGCGCCTAGCAATTATATCAATTTTAGTTACTTAGAATAACATAGCCATTGATGCACTTAAGAACATTTGACGCGATCAGTTGCCACGGTCTCCCCTCGCAAAGCCGCTATAAACGGCACGGTTACGACCAGACAATGTTACGAATTTTTACTGCCCCAACACGCGGCATTTCGTATAATATACAAATAAGAAAATATAGGGTATTTTTGTATAAGACCATAACTATTTTTAGTAAGTTGTTTAAGTAAGTAGGAGAAACAAGAAGCTTGGTGATCAGCCGATAAATATTTCTTTACATTATAGGTTACAATATTGCTTGCGTCAAAAATTAGCATTTTGAAAATACCAGCAATTAACCATTTTAAACCCCAAGACAAGCCCAAAGACCTCTTGAATTTCTGAACAACGACTAATCTCAATAATATACACAAATAGTTGGAATTGTTCAAAAAAGTTTAATATTCTTAGTTATTTATCGTGACAAATAAATGACTTGAATTTAAGTTCGTCGATTTATAAGTACAGTACAGCATGCACAGAATGAGCGGCTAGATTCAGCGTCCTCCAGCCACCAGGTAAATCCCCCTACGAAATTTATTTGTAAAATGATCGGCAAACAGCTACCCCTGTGGGGTGCACGTACGAGCTCGCCCGAAAATGAACAAAAGTTTAGTTACGTGATCGGAATAAATTTGTATTGTGATTCTGCGATTACCGACTGACTGGAGATTGAAGTTGCAGATATACAGATAAGCAGATCGCAGTTACTATTACATTAAATGAATTACGTTTACGGTTACTGTTATATGGAGCAATATGTATTAATAGAGGTAGTAAACATATGTTTATCAGGGTTACCCAGGCGTTCCAACTAGTCCTTAGGAGTAACAACGCAGATCGTAAAGTCCTAAGAAAGAACTTCATTCCTGTTTTGGGTTGATTGCATATGTTCATGGGCGGCAGTGATCACATTTGATTCTTGATTCATAACCTTGGCAACACTCACCTGAGCTTGCGTGAACAGCACCCGTCGCTTGCGGCGCTGCGCCAGCGGGAACTGCATGGGCTTGGCGTCGGGTCCCGCGCACGCCGCCAGCCCGCCCATGTTGTTCACGTGGCCCATGCCACCCGACGTCGACGTCATCAGCCTGGAAACTAAACAGCCGCTTAGTGGAATTGTTGGGTTATGTGCAAGTAGTAAAAAAAGTTGGATCTCAAGCTAAATCTTTAAACACTGAAGTCTGTTAAGGATGCCCGTTATTGACGTCATCGGCCTGGAAACCGAACAGCCGCTTAGTGGAACTGTTGGGTTACGTACAAGTAGAAAATTACCAAGAGCAGTACAAGTCAAAGACATTTCAAGTCAGGTCTAATATGTCTAAAAACTGAAGTTGTTAGGTATCATGCCAGAAGTTATCATCATCAACCTGGCAACAGCTGCTTAATGGAACCGTTGGGTTACATATAAGTCACAAAGGAACAACTACATTTCAGTCGGATCTTAAATAACTATTCTGTTTTATTATGTTGTAACTGCATTATTAGATAGCAGAACATGAGCAGTAGCTTTTGCTGCTATCATATACAAAGGACCCTTTATGGTAAAACCAACTCAATTATATTAGGATATTATTAAATTAGCTATACCATCTATAAAATATTTGAATCTTACAATAGCTACAGGGCTTGTCACTTATAAAATTCTTTCATGTAGGTCGACATAATCAAATTTAAATAAATTATATTTTCAGAAGTGAAAGAGAATTTTACCTGAAGTCTATCTCGGAACATAGGTATTAAATAAAGAATTTCTTATATATTTAATTTCATCAACTATATTATACAGTATACCTACCTACTAGAATACGTTTTGCATACGTAGGTATATGATACTAATTGAGTTGAATTCGTGCACACATTATACTTATTTATAGTTGCCCGATCGTACCGCATTTACTGTATTTCACTTAAACGTTGCCTCAATTTTCATTTTTACGCAAAATACGTAGTTTTTAACCGCAGCTCTGTAATTGTCGGCGGTCGTAATTCCGCAACTATGCAGTTACCGCAGTATTAAAGAGATGCAACCAGAAATTTGCGAATTCCAACTACATTTAATATTTTAATTACATTGTAACAAACCGCGCCAGCGTCCTATTATCATTGGGGAATGAAAAAAATTAATACTAGCGTGGTGAAATTAAACTCCTCGCGCTGGCAACATTTAAGTGCGAGCCCGCCATTTTCCCTAATGACACTAGACCGTTCCCGCGCCGCAATGCCTAGTGCCTGGGATTTTTATTTTAGGTACTTCTCGAAATTAAAAATTGTCGTTTGTTTGTTGTTTACATCATGTTATATTACAGGGTTGCTCGCAAGAGACGTTTGCTCTTCTCTTTTTTATAGGTACCCAGGTAGTTCATTCCTGACCTACTAATATAGAATATCTACTATGAACATTGACAATACAATACAGACATTTATGAATTTCAATAAGGCGTCTCTTAACGTTGCTTAATATACATTAGTTTCATAATGATCCTTTTTTGTGTTAATACGTACAAAATGAAATTAAAAAAGTGAAAAAAAAGTCAGAAATAATATTAATTCTTACTTTCCAGATTTCACGATTTCTAAAGCTTGCTTACGTATAGATAGGTGTTAACGTGTTTTTTGATGTATAAATAACAAAAAGTTTATCTTTGTTATTTAAACATCCGATTTATACAGCCGACGACAAGCAATGAAAGGCTAATCTCCAGCACGAGTGATCAACATTTAAATGATTCAAAACGAGTTCATCGTTTCAAATGAAAAACCTGATTTTTAAAGAGACACCGTTCACAATGTTTTGGCCTTCTAACATACATTAAGCGAACAAAAGTGCACGCCGTGTTTGCTCTTAGGATCGCATCATATTATTGTAGAGTCGGCAGTTGCGTTCGGAGCTCGGAGCGGACCCGCACGGCAGCAATATTCCACACATTATACCTCGACGAATTCACCGCTCATTCTATTTACACAACACTCCACTGTCGAAAAGGGTCTTTCAATAAAATATAACTCCCCATTCTGTCTTACGTTGCCATTGTCTGACCTCCGTGGCTGTGTTTCGGCTGTATTGTGCGATATCGTTGCTTCGATCGAAAAAAAGTTTCGAGCTACTCTATGCCCGTTGGAGCCGCCATTGAAATGTCAATGAGCCACCGGACAT
>DWNJ01001562.1:0-11809 GCA_018250275.1 Udranomia eurus
ATATTAGATGTAATGTACCCAAGTACTAATATGGTTACATTTTATTGCGTTGGTTAATTAATGTCTGCAATTAATTTAATTGCTTGGACTAGACGTCATTAGATCATCAGGATGGGTTAATCCAATGCAATTTTCTAAAGGCAAACGTAACTAAACTATATGAGTACATTACACTTCATAATGTTCTAGAAAAACATACGCATAGATGTTCTAAAAATGTACGCCCCTCCAAGTCTCTACCTACACATGCAACTTTTTATAAGGCAATAATATTTCGGAAAAAAATTACGAATGATGCAAACTGCCAGTTTTTTTGACCAACCAGTGTATACGTAAGTTGACAAGTCATACAATTAGTGCATTCACAGTGAGAATGACGCACCATTGAACGACCAATGAATGCACGGACGAGACGGAAAATAACTTGCACATACCAGTAAAGAGTTGTAATAAATATACACTTTCACACATTAAAATAATTTTGTTCGTACGGAGGTGCGCATTTTTAGAATAGAAGATCTTTACGTATTATCAGTTATTAGTAGACATTCCATTTGTCATTAGTTTCTTAGAAAGATGAGCTAGAATCAAAGTGGTAAGTATGCCAACATACGTACCGCATCTACATTTTTAAATTTGAATTTGAGAAATTTACTTGTCAAGTATTTTGTTAAAAACAGGTTTTTATAATTAGTAAATTCGTGTTCACTGACAGTTAATTTTTTTAACTACAGGTTTTGGTTTTAATTAATTTATGTCATTTTCACAAATATTTACTCGTACGATTATGTCATCGAAATAATACAGTACCTAAATGTGGCTTGGTAATTTTGGACAGTTTATACGCCGTTTACGCTACCATAGTACGTTGTTGTTTTTTAATAGATACATGTAAGTATTGGTCCCTGTAGTTGAGGAACTTACCGAATAGCGCTACGGTATCGCCGGGGACTAAAAAACTAATAGGTACTAATGGTACTTAATGAGTCATCTCAAACTTTCTCGAATACTTGAGATTCATCGGCTATCCGTTATAGAAGGTAATCATTTAAATCGATTGGGCTATGGCACCTTAACCGAACATATTTCGTTTTTAACAGGTCAGATTTGACATTCATTGGGCGAAACATTCTCGCATATTAACCTTAGCATCCTATTACTAGTATGTAAATAAGGAGCGGCATTTATTCAAGCCCTATATCATGTATAAATAAACCGAATCACGTAGGGTTGTCCTATTAAATTACAATACCAAATAGAACACGACTAGACTAGTGGCCCCAGTTTCCTGAGTACTAGCACGTAGATTCCAGGAATACTTTAAAATATATTTATCTGAAAGAAAAAGTTTCTAAAAGTTTTGAAACAAGTCTTAAGTTTACATACGCGTAGAGATCTTCTAGTTTAAAAATGCACGCCCCTCCACTAAACAAAATTGCGTTGATACGTAATAAATATTTATTACAACATACATGCATTCCACTTGATGGTGAATGATTTTCAATTTTCTACGACTGTGAAGTCATAGATCCAAAGATATGATTGTGACTTATTAACTGATATGTGGTAGGAACTTGACTTTCGAACTATTCCTATTTCTACGACGAAGTCCTTATGTATTGCGTGAAATAGTTGCCCTGGATTGCCTCATGATTGAAGAACTCCCTCAGTCCGGAGTACAGAATGTTTAAAAACTGTGGCCTGATTCATATGTTTTATCGCTAACTCCACAAAGCACAGATGTGGTTTGACGTATTATGTGTGTTCCTCTCGACGCTTGACTTGAAAAGTCCTATTCTACGTATCAAATAATGATGTCAGTGACTCGTAAAATTTTCATATGAGGAATATTTATATCAACAATAGTAATAACATAACGTAACAATAGTATTATGTCAACAATGTATTTTATAAGGTCTTGATTGTTAAATCAAGTGTAGTTGTAAATTTATGAATTCTACCCCTGAGGACTAAGTTGGAACGCCTCGTTTAAGTATGTCTCCCTGACCACAAGCTTCAAACCAAGACACGGCAGCAAAAATACTGCTCTTATAAGGTAGAAATAGGTGGAGCGGTGGTGCCTCCAGAGTCGAAGCGTAAACGGTTATACCTTCAAGGCCTTCAAAACTTCATTCATTCACATAAATTTCTCACGGAATCTTGTTGAAATTGAGATTGTATAAAATAAAAGTTATAATATAAAACTGATTATAATACAAATGTGCGTATAAAGTTAGTAAACCGTTGCAGGAATATTTCCAAACAAACACACACATGTTCGTGTATCTACCGAGTAAAAACACATAGTATACCATGAAAAACTCGAGTCTTATAGATTGGAAAACTTTATCCAACTGTGAGTAGTACCTACATTTGAACAGCTAAAGCGAGCTACGCAAAAAATATATGAACGTTGTATATTTAACGAAGTTTGTCTTCATTCTGCAAAGCTAATACAGCGAAGCTAATTAAAATATTATGTCACGTCTCGTTCAGTAGCTAGACATAAGAAAAACCGTCTGCTGACGAATAGACGTGCGACCCAGATATCATTTTCGAGAGATACATTTTCCAATCCGGTTCTATATTTGTGTTCCCGTCTTTTCTTTCTTTTCCAAAGACTTCAACTATGCAACTATGCTATGGTGACAACTTACACTTGTCAATTTCTGCTGCAGTGCCTTGCAATCTAAAAAAAATTGCGTAGTGTTAAATCCACTACTTGTATAGATCTAAGACCATACGTGTATGTAAAACTCATTGCTCCTTTTATTAAATTTTCGAAGAACTGCAATGTTTTCAAGTTGCTGTGAAATCTTCAGTGGCTTGAAAATATTTCAGGTTCTGAATTTGCATACGGGAAAAATGCAAATCGTGGTAACATCGGTTTTTACGGATTTTTCGGATAATCGTAAAAACCTTATATTTTCATATTAGGATGATTTTTTAACTTTTCGAAGATTTTTACATATCTATTGATAAGAAAGTTGATAAATACATAACAGTAGTCTCGGATCTCAGATCTCGGAATAGTAGGTAATGACTAAAAATATTGCTCACACATAATATGTCATAATACATAAGCATGGTGATAATAACGAATTACTGTTATTCGTCAAAACTCATTTTGCTACTAGCCGAGTGCAAATTGTTATACTGGTCATAACGAAAATAATATAGTCCTCATGATGTTTCTTCTTATGAAGTTATGACAGACACAATCAAATTTTGATACATATATTTGAAACATCAGTGTCTATACAACATAATATTATATTTATCAACGAAAGTGATGTCAAAGATAACAATAAAATATCCTAATAGCAAACCGTCAGGGCAAACATGGCTTATCCCCATATAAAGACAAATAGTTAATTTATCCCAGTTTGTAATGGTTTGTGATTAAAATGTTGCAAACTATGTGAATTGTATAATTTTAAAATTACTTTATATTAGTTTCTAAGCGTTGATCCTAATTGAAAATCAAATCTCGTGTTCCTTAAAGAATAAAACAATATTTCCTTTATTTCCATAGTAACTGTCTTAAGGAATACCATTCCTGCGCTGACGACCGCATATACACTGGCAATGAATTCGTTTCACATCCAATCGCTATCAGCGATACAATCTCTATTTTAAACGATCAGAAATAATCGCTGCTACACTTGTCACTGAACTGTGAGAAGTGACACTTGGCGAAATTCCAGAGATTCATTCGATATGCTCCCGATTTACTGGCGATATTTTCGTCAACGGCGCCAAGCGGGATTTAGATATTGAAAGTGAAAGCCATTGTGTGTAAAATTTAGTGCGACAAACGACGTATATTGTGTATCCTAATACAGTAGATATTTAGCGATCATAAGTTTTCGTAAAATTTGATTTTTAATTGAAGTTGCTATCAAACGTCTTTAGAATTACTGTAGAAGATGAAATAAGGATTTAGGTTCCATTCTGAGAGCACAAGTTCACTGACGTCCAAGAAAAAAAATCAGATTTTTCAAAATGATCGCCGTTATTGTATCAGCTAATAGTCACGTCATATTACAATTAATAGGTAGTGAGAAATCTCGAGATACACGTAGAAATTCCTCGAATTATCCGAGACGTGTTAAGTCCACCTGCCAGAGTATAGCCTATCTATGAAATAAGATTCCGAGAAGATCCATAACCAGAAGTGACATGAGTTATAGACACGGAGTATTAAGAAAAAATAAGTTCCAATATAGCTTGCACCTAAAGACATACAACAGAAGAATTAAGCTTCGTATTAGAGTCAATTGCAAAGAGCATGTTGTTGACAAGGACGTGTCATTTAAAAGTTGGAAATGCAACAAAAAATGCCAACTTTATCAAGTGAACTTCAATTTTGGAGATAATAAATAATATTTAAATCCTGTTAAGGAACGGGAAGCCGCAGGTATCAGCTAGTACATAAATTATCGGATTGTTGTCTATTTTTGGCGACCGCTACGAACCCTTGTCAAGGAGTATCGAATTTGAAAAACGACGCCGAAATGCACACTAGCGTATAAACATAACCAGACAAATTTTATACTTATGGCCCAAGTAATAAAGTCGAAATTCTAAAGAATCCGAAATTTAAACAAGACCGCACGTAAAGTAGTAAAAAGAAATATTAAAACCACGACATTTGTGAAGATAATTAAGTTGGTCTTTTCAAATATTTTTTGGCATCGAAAAATTTGTTTTCGGAAGATGCATCAGTAGACACGGTGCAGGCGTGCAGCTGTTGTTAAAATTAATCTAAATATGTTTAAACGTTAAGCACTTGTTTTGTCGATGACAATTATGTTCTTATTATATTATTTTTTTTACTTTTTGTAACACAAATATTTGGCAACCTTACTTATGAAATTGTCTCTTGATTTTAAATCGTAAATTTGTTTCGGACGAGTTCGTCGCAATTTGTTTCATCTTGACAGTTCTATTTGCCAATGATACGAGTACATATAAAAAACGTAGTATATTTTCTTTACATTTCAAAGTTTTTTTTAATTGTTTGACAAATGAATTTAAAAAATCATATTCTGTTTTTCTTACATTACTCGCCTTTACAAAATTCTCAAATTACGCCGTTTCATCGTCTTTCTTTTCTACTATTTTTAATCTACCTTTGGTAATGTACTTGTACTACTTACGTGGTAGGTTGAAGAAAGTCGGAATTAGTGGTCTCGATCGAGGTATATTGTTATAAGAATAATCCAATTTCAGTTTTAATTTGCACGAATCAATCATGCTAATAAATTTCAAACATCAATCAACCAATCGACGGGTTAATTAGAAAATCAGAGTAGAAGCATCAACGAGTTAATTTTTGGCGAGACGAAATCATTTGTTGTCGAAAACGAAGTATTTGAATTCGACATGATTAACATGTAACTTAATTTGCTTTCTAATATGGAATGCTAAAAATATTTCATGATTAATGTCCGTGTATTACGGTTTTGACGGTTGGATTTCAATATATGTACATGTATCTACATATATGCATATAATATATAAATTTATGTATGCGTATTACTTTTGCTCGCGGCTCTGTCCGCACTACAAAGTGAGTAAACAAACCACAGTATCAAAATATTGGGCGATTCTCCTTATAAAGAAAAAACCTTGTCTTTCCACCCCCTTAAGGGATGATTTCAGTGACAATTATCGAGTGACATGTCACGCCCAACCCGAATTACGGGCCTTCAAAATCTGCATACAGGTTTCTGTTACACTGTAGATGAGCTTTACGAAAGGATTTTTTAAAATTCAACCCTTCTTTTCTAATTAGGTGAAAGAGGATGAAAGTTTGTTGTTTTTTTTACGCGAGCTAAAGTGCAACTGTCAGTGTTACATCAGAAACAAAGAAGGAAGTATACGCCGCTGGACAAACATCGAAATTACGATTGCCAACTTAATTCTGCGCAGCAACAAATTCATAATGACTCCTGCAATAAGTGGTTAGCGGGATTTAAGTGGTCAAGTATTAATGACTGCTGGTTGTTAACGTGCGTTTTCTCTTCAGAGGCGTTTCATATAATGAAGAATAATTTATTGGAATTGCCGCAGACTGGGACCATGCAAATGGCACTTGCCCATCTAGTTAAACGTCTTGATGATATCTTCAGTGCAGTTAAAGATAAGATCCACTAGCCGCAGTATTCATTTGTGCGCATCTGTCGAGTGGTTGCGGCAAACATTATGAAAGTAAAGTATTCAATGTCAATGTACTGAATATAAGGATAAGCATTAATGAGGCGTTTAATGTAGTCCCAAGGAATCGTCAAGCATTTCTGTCGACCTTAACAAGTACTTTTTAACAAATAAAACCGACGATAAGGCTCAGTTTTAAAACCTGATAGTGGTTCATCAATTATCCACTATTTTTGTAACCTTTGGGTTTGAATTTTCGTTTAAATATTTTATGGGACCAACTTCGAGGTTCCTATGCATTAAAAGAAGAATTATCAAAATTGGTTTACTCTGTAAACGGTTGTCTTTAAAAAGTTATGCGTTTAACATGAAAAAAAAAATATATACAAGCTGCATGAAAGATAGAGAAAGATTGGTGAACAGAATGGTAACTACATAATTAAAAAGTTTATACCAATTTTTAATTTTCCTAAAAAATCGTCATGGACTTTCCGGTCAACATTTTCATATGCTTACATAGCATAAGGTGTACTTGTATATGACAATTTGTTATGTATATTAGCATAAGCAAGATATCTTATTTCATGTTAGTGCCAAATTCTGAGTATAAGAACATTTGCTTAGACGTTCTCAGAACTCGTGAACAAATGGTATTACTTTGGTATAGGATATAATGTATTGTTTCATTATACATTCCCCATTGCCACGGTTACGTCGTGGGAGATGTTTATATTACGCTCAGGAAATGTTTGTGCGAGAAGAATTATGAATGAGAAAGGAGTTACGTGAGAATGATAGGGCAATGTTATCAAACGTAGCACACAATATTTAACCGCAACGCTGTCTTGTGTGCCCCTGTTGGGCATGGGTTATGCCATGCTTCAATTACAGGTTGGTGAAAATACTGATAAGAAGCTATGTAGTCTACCCGATGATTTCAAACCATTTCCCTCTGACCAAGTACTGTCGTATTTCGCTAATCGAGATAACTGCTCAACACTCAACTCAAGCCACGGGGTTATCGCGCTTTACGATCCAATAGGTGATCAAATATTCATAATGAATAACATTAATATCTTTCAGTGGTATAGTAATAGGTCGACAGCATGGTGCAGAATAGAGAATTAAATAATCATGAATGACGGCCTGTGTTAACGACCGTCTAATTTTACTCCCTTGGCGCCTAACACGTGGAACCACATGTTAAGCGCCAAGCCGCCAAGGCGTTACTAGAGCGATTTTAAATAACTAACAATGGAATTAGTATAACCTCACCGATAAACATTTCGGCGAATAGGCCTTCAATAACTTGGCATTCAATAGACGCGTGAGCTTTTCATTTCGTCATCAACAGACAGCTTCGAAATTCTCCCGAGACTCATATTCAAATTCTACATAAAGTGCTTGAAGCCGATGGAAAATAATAAGAGAATAGTTTTGCAGTTACGTGATTCGAATTTTGAATAGGAACAGTGAAAGAAGAACTACAAGACCATGGAGATACTGGAAGCGGAATCAATACAGGAGTGCCGAGCTTTGAAAGGTTCCGCTCCATTGTCATATCTGTTCTTGCATTCGAGACTAATGTTTTTCCAATATCCGTATACTTTAAAGTGCATTTCCATTTCAATATAAAGGATGTGGATTTTTGTAGGGATTTTATTGCCTTCGCAATTGTGATGCTTTTGAATGTTAATGAAATGGTGAAATATGTGATCTGTTTCGGTTTTCTATATCGTATTACAAAATTATACAACGATTAAATGGTGCGGTTATACTTTAATTAATGTAGGCCTTATTTATGTACTTTACAATTTGGATTAAGCATCACCAATTTTATCTACGCAGTTTTTTTTATAGCATTTTTTTTTTAAAGCCTATAAGGCTTTTGGACTATAGCAGGGGGTCTGAAATTCCGAAACTATTTGGAATAAACTATCACACCACATTATTGTATACCTTTTTTTTATTTAGGACTAAGTTCTGCTTAAATCGTTCAAGGAGTTTCTCTGGCTGTCGATATCAATGCCAGAGCGGGGCTATTTGGCAAACTAGGTCAGGGTATGGATAGCTGTCAGGTACGCCCCAAAAGCGTTCTCCGTAAAGAGATTAGAATTAGTCCATGTACCCGAGACTAGAGCGCTGGAATGAATTGAATTAGAATTTGCTTATTCATCTACGAAAATGAGGTCCGAGAAGTAGCATGTGATGGATATAAGGTTAGTATTAATCGAATAACTGCACTAGAGTGTGCAGAGGACTCTAGTCGAGTAGTGTAATGTGGACTTGTAGTAATAAAAAAAAATATAAGAGATTTCTAATACAGACGCTCAGTAAGACATAGTAGTAAATAGTATTTTTAGTTATAGTTTTAATAACTTAACTAACTAACGTGGTAGAACTTTTAGTAATAATTTTCGTTACGTCTGTGGAAACCTTAGAAGGAGGTTGATGTACAGACAAATTTATCATTGGATTTGTCATTTGATTTTAAGTAATTTATTTTTACTACACTATTACAATTCAATTCTTTATATGGCTCTTCAATTTTTTTTATCTTTTAGTGAACTGAATTTCGAGGTAGCAAAGGGGCATGCAGTCCACCTGATTGTGATGGATACTGCTTGGCCACTAACCAGTTCTTCCGCCAACACATATTGGAGCAGCGTGGCGAAGTATGCTTTAGGCCTTCTCCAGTTGTGGGAAGAGACCTATGTCCAGCAGTAGGACATAAAAGGTTTGCAGCCAGGTGTTGCGATGGTGCCTCCAGAGTCAAACCGGAAAAGGTTCAACCTTGTAAATTTAATGGATTTCTTGATCATAGGATCCACACATGAATAAATGAATATACCATTTACAAAGTTTAAGTGGCTTGATAAGAAACTTAATATTTTATTGAATTTTTTGTAACTAAATGATCATATACAAAACTGTGAAACTGTATCCAAAGTTTCTAATAATAATACTCCACTAATCCACATTGGACTAGGACTAGTGTCTTTTCCGGGAAATGCGTGCCAAATGATGCTAAATGACTATTCAGAGTAGTCTAAATACAAATGGCGCCAGTAGAAGCGAAGAGTATCGTTCAACCCTGTGGCGTGAAGCACAAGATTAATAGACCAAAGTTACTAAAATCATAATAATAGATGCTACTCCGAAGTAGGAACATAGGAGCTATGCCCGCTTTGAGGTTTGCAGAGATTGTATACAATGGAATAAGGATGGTAGGGTCTGATCGGTGGCAAAATTCATGCGCACTTATTTGCTTCGAAGGGTCCAGTTGTAAACTCAGTAGTCGGAGTAATATTGGTTTCTAAAATCCGATCTATTGATTAGCTACTCACTAGTAATTCTCTTAACATAACGCGAAATGTGTGCTCCTTCCTGGTGGCTGAATGACCCAGTGTCTGCTGGGCAGTGTTACAAAAAAGGCGACCGAGTGTGACTACATTAAATATTTCCTTAAGTTTATAAATTATCTTCAATTGAAATTTTGCCGTGAATAAGCACGAAGCAAAACTTGACATTATTAAGAAATATTATAAGTATGAATAGATAAATTAGGTTCCAGGTTTAGGTAATAAGGTAGTTGGAACCTGGTGATAGTTGGATTTTAAGCTATGCTTGGTACTTGAAAAGTTGAATTAATTATTTTCACAATAAACTCGAACTAAGTAAGCCGACTCAATTACAGGCTATTATTTTAAGCCTCATTTAATAATGTCACCTAGTTTATTATAAACGAAGTCGTAAAACTGGATACGAGGTTCAGACGCAGACGATATTCACTAAACGTGTATAATATAATGAAAACGGGGATATTCGCTCTAATTATACACATGACTTCACGTATTATACAAGCCAAATTAGCTGTTATTACGAGGGGCGACAAGCGGTAATGGCTTGTGCTTTTAGGATTTGCAACGTCGCCGGGAGTACGTTTATTGGGTACGTATTTATGAAAAGCGCCTATGTACGAGATTTCCACTCAATTACGTCTTGTATCAGACACTTTATGATTAAGCTCGTTTCGGACTATAGTGTCGGGAGCAATATTTGGATATTTATTTATCTATATTAATACGACAATTACACGAACGCAGGAGTATGAAATTTGGCACAGTCAAAGTTATACAGAGAAGAAGTGCCGAGAGACTATATTTTATATAATAATACATTACTAATACATTAAATTAGTAAAATAAACCATTACATTATTTTTTGATTTAAAAAAAATATATACCTAGAAGATAATTTACTCACAATTCAATTTCAATATTGCAATCCGTTTGAAATTTCAAAATACATTTAATTTCTGTTGGCAGTCCTCATGACTGCTTTTTTATTTTTATAACACTGATGTAGCAAAACGAGCATGCAGTACACGATGGTAATGTTCAAAGCCGCCCATGGACATCTGAAACCAACCCAAGACAGAATTTAATTTATTTCTTCGGTCGACCACAGACGCGTTGCTAACTGAGAACTAAGTTGACGCCTCGGTTAAGTGTCTCCCTTACCACACACTTCAAACCAGAACACAACAGCAAGAACACTGCAGTTATAAAGCTGAATAACTGTGGCGGTGTGTCCGGAGTCGAACTACGCCGTTATGCCTTACAACTTTGGTAGGACACGTTTTGAATTTAGAATACGAATACTGGCAACTCAAAGTGAGAAAGTACACTTTAAAAGTTGTCAGTATTCGAAATAAGAATGACCCAACTTCGCGTAAATCGCTGCCACTATCGTGTGAGCTAAGCCTTACAAGGTGTATCGTTTATTAGATAACGGGTTACTCTGTGTCATTATTAACTGGTTTTACTTTTGTCGCAGACATTTTTTAAGTAAATTTAGCTTGCGGAGTAAAACCACTATTGCATTGCATTAAGTTGCCATAAATCATATAAGAGGACAGTAAGTAGTTATTTTAAGATTACCATTTTGGCCATAACAACATACTTGCTTCACCAATAATGTATGCTGTAGGTATTATTACGAAATATCTTTTATCCGTAGCTATGCAACTGCTGATGCCCTTATATACGTGTCGAAGATTATCAGAAATAAAACAGCCATGACCAGGATACCTATTAATATAATCTAGAATATACATTTTTTAGACTTATAGAATATATAATATAAATACATGTTGACTACACAAAATTACGCAAATTGTTTGACATTTCCGATCCAAATCGAGAGTGACTTGCTAAGTGATTCAGTATTATAATGACGTTCCGTATAACAGGTGTATATATACGTGTGCGTAATGTTTTGGTTTACTAATTTAATTAATGTATTTTTGTATGAAATATTCGCTTTCTGCACTTCTTCTACGTATAAACTCTGAATGTTTCAAATTTCATACTTTCGTCCCTGTAATTGTCGTAAAAAACCTAAAGTTTTTGCTTCTTATATTATGATAATGATATACACTTTCAAAATAACAAGACTTTATCATTCGAGCTTCATTGTACAAGTTGAAATTTTGCTAATTATGTTATTATTAGAGATCCGCTATGATATCGCAGTTAGTCAAAAACACAAATATGTAATGTAATTAATTTTTATGCCTGGGATGTAGCAAACGAGCATGCAGTCCACCTGATGGTAAGTGGTCACTGCCGCCCATGGACATCTG
>DWNJ01001563.1:0-11806 GCA_018250275.1 Udranomia eurus
ACTGTAGGTTGACTACACGTGTCCATGGGCGGCAGTGACCACTTACTTTCAGTTGGGCTGCATGCTAATGCTACCTCCCAGTTATCAAAAAAAATATCGATCAATAAGGCTATGAAGTTTATCTCCCCGTTACCAACTGTTGTTGATTACTAAACATTAGTTGATTACTAAACATTTTCTATCCGTAAAATGCAGATCGTTTGAGTGAACAGATTTTTATCCTCCCTACGCTGATTGACGTTGGGTACCAAACATCAACGTTTCAACAGTTTTATTCACAAAAATAGGTCGACTTGGCGTAAGGGTGAGGTTTTTGGACTACTAGGTGTTAGGTTTTTACCCTTCCTTGATGACAGCGAGTGAGAAGAGTGCGTCCGGCACGGAGACGCCAGCCGCCACAAAGGTCAGCCCCATCACCGTGTCAGGGATGCCCAGTGTGTAACCTGCAGAAATTACATATTATATACTCGTAAGACTAGCTATTGCCCGCGGCTTTGCCTGCGTTACATATTACGTAGAATAGAAAAAGGTTTTTCCGATTTACTTGACAATTATCGTTATATTTTGCCCAACTACTCAATATCTTTATAAATTACCAGCTGTACATTTCGCACTGCCTAAGAATCATTTTCTTGTTTCCGTCATATTGCATATAAATTGTGTACATCCATACCAATTACAATAAAACATTTTTTTTTGATGATATATTGTATTTTATTCTCAAGTAACATTTTATTTTATTTTTAAGTTTCTATTCAAATACTTATATTCTATTCAAAAAACCATCTTTTTTATATTATATTATGTCAAATATGGATATTAAGTAAAAAGTCGTAAAAAAATATGTTGTTTTACGGATTACCTTACAAATACATTTTTAAAATTTTGGAATTCGAGGTGGGGGTATCATATAAATCTTCTCCATGAAAAAGTACACGTACATACCAATTTCCATAATAATCCATGAAATGGTTTCTGTGTTTAGCGATTTCAAATTTACATACATCCTGCGTCTGCTGAAAACCATGTGTTTTCATCCGACTCTCTTAAAGTGTCCATACCTGAACACATCCACACCACTCCCGTTACTCACCAATAATCGTGATCATCCACACCATGAAGTAGGAGTAGAAGGAGATCCACAGCATGGAGATGATGAAGGTGATGGGGTACCAGCGGCCGCGGCTGTCTGGCATCGTGTGCCGGCACGACCAGTGGATCGGGAACGCCACGTACCAGCACGCCATTTGCAGATGGTCTGTGGACAAGGTCTTCTAATGTGGCATACGGCATATCATTCGGAATACGGGATATAATATGTCATACGTTTTTCTATTATTTTCTGAGTTGTTTTCTAAGAGTAGGTTGAAGTGCAATCAAGAATCCTAGGAATCCAACAATTCATGTAAGGAAACATGGCTATTATTATATCAGTATTCCACTCCTAGCACTATTTATGGAGCACCTGAAGAAGACGATTTGGAGTTCCTTGAGGTATATGGGAAAGTGTTGTAATGTAATCTCGGAATTTACCAACCCGGCTAGTGATATTAACCTATTTATTGAAGAAGGATGTGGAGTACTTGTCTATTTATTTATTTACAGATTTAGTTAGCAAAAAATATATTTGACAAAATTTTATGGTAGAAATAAAATACGAAAGTTATTTGTTAATATGGAACGTCACATGCTATTACACTTGTCTTAAATTTAGCGATTCGAAGTTAAATAAAAGCAATTCCCGTAGACTTTAAATAGCGGAAGCGAGGTCGTATGCGAAGGTAGTTAATGTAAAAGTGACTCACTGGCTCCTTCGGGCTTCACCAGAGGATCGACCGCTGTTTCTGGATTGTATTCCTTCGCTTTGTAATAGGCTGGCATTGACGGTGGCTGAAACATATCTCATATATTTAAAATAATGTACCTCACTATATAGTATAAAACAAATCTATCTTTAAAACTACCCAACGGATGATCAAGAGAGAGGATTTTAACATGCATAATACAGTAGAGAAACAATTCAGCATTGCTAGAGAATGATAAAGAAATTTTAAAGACATTTAATGATTCATTATAAAACAGTTATGAATACTCTCAGCTAAACTTAGATTATAATCCATCCATTTATTAACTAATCTAGATCATGCGCAATGTTGTGGGCATAGATTGTGACGACGCATGTGTCTCGATTTCTTGTGTGTAGATGACGTACACGTAAATTTTGATTTCGACATACACACCGAAATACACTCTTCATTTGGCATTGATTGAATTTTGCTGAATTAAATTGTATTAAATACTTAGTACTTAAGTTCCTCATTGTAAGTGGCGATGTACCTATAAGTGTGTCGTATGAGAAACAAAGAATTCTTAAATCGAAGCCTTACCGGCAGAACGCTTGAAGGCAGCCCCCCTTCTTCGACGGGCTTCTGTGGGGGCGGTGTCGGCGGGGCCGGCGCTGGCTGGGGCGGTGGTGCCTGAGCGTTCCAGGACGGTGCTTGCGCCTGGCAACAAAACTTAGTTGACAACTAAGGCAAATGTCTTGCTGGCACGTCATTAAAATACTTGATTTTTAAATGTATATATTACTAGCTGTGCCCGCAGCTCCGCTCGGGTGGAATTTGATCTGTCACTTAAAGTTTCGGGTCAGACAAATTTTAGAATATTTATTCTTGTGTAGCATTGTAAAAAAGTATTCGATTTATTTGTATTTTTGGCTTACTATTTTGGATATAGTAACTTCGATTTATAAGTTAGATAGATATGCTCTCGCGGACATTTATTTACAACTATTTAAGACAAACAATCAAATTATCTTTGTGTAACTCTAACGGTTTGGGCAGCGCACGCCAAGATAGCTCTCAGAGGGCTGATTGTTTTCCGACTTACTTGACATTATGACCAAATTATAAAGAAAACTTTATATTTATTATGTTATTCCGATGTCTCAGATATATTACTGCAAAGTTTAATGAAAATCCGTTCGTAGTTTTTGCGTGAAAGAGTAACAAACACACACAAACTTACACACTCACACACACACAAACTTACGCACTCACACACATACAAACTTACAAATAATAGTAGGATTTATTTATTAAGACATTCATTATCCTAATAAAGAATGTCTTAATAAATTTGTATTAATTTTAAAATCCTGCTCATCCATTGACTGTTACGTGGAATGAAGTTGGCCGAGTCAGCTAGTTTTTAAAGAAAAATGACCAGCATGTGACAATTTCTAGTAACTTTGTTAACCTCTCCAACTAAGCTTAAAGGCTTGTGTTAGAAGTGGGTTCACGTCAATAGTGCAATCTAACCTAACCTAACCCAACTGGACATCGCCGCTTGATAGTAAAAAAAAAGGTTTTAAAAATGGTGAAATGGTCGTACGTACCGTTTGGTCCCAGGCTCGATTTGGGTCCCACTCCTGGCTCGGGTTCCATCCTTGCTCTGCATTGTACGCTGCGTTCTCATATGCACCATCGGGATTGTATGCTACAATAAGTAATTAAAATAATTATAAAAATTATAGATGTATATTAGAAACAAATACATAAACTAGCTGACCGGGCGCACTTCGCACCGCCATAGAATCATCCCCGGGTCCCCGTCCCCTTCCACTTCCCAAAAAGTAGTAATTGTGATATAATTATAATAGTTACACATATAGTATTGGGGACATTTTTGGAGATATTGATGTCCTCTATAAAACTGTGGTACACCATTTTGCTGTATTGTCAATAATTTATGCAGCGTACGCGATGTAAGGATTTATTTGTTATTTTTTCAACCGTTGGATTACATTATTGAAGTTTTCATATGGATCCCTAACGTTTTTGAAAATATTATAGTGTATATAGCCTAACATCTAACATACCGGTTGGTTCTCTAGGCGACTCCTTGGTCTGTCCGTCCATCTGTGCATACTCGCCTTCGGCAGCCGGCGCTGGAGGCGCGGGTTGAGCACCAGCACTCCTTTATAAATAAAACAATGAAAGAGTGAAGCAGAAGTTTTTTGAAGTGATAACTTCTTATGCGAGGATAAACCGCTTCGTTACGTAACGCGTTAGGACGTCATTGTCTGGCTTCGGTTTCGCTTACGCATACGGTAGCGGCAGGAAGGCCTCTCTAACTCTAACCCATATAGCGCTAGGCGTATTTCGGACTGACACTTCTCTCTCCTCTCTTCGCATGGCTCAGTGTCTAGTAACATCTTTGTCAAACAGTCAACAATAAATAATTTTCATTTCATTTCTAGTGTGCGATACACATATACTGTTGACAGTAGCATATAACCTAAAACTATCACCGCTTTTGAACGTGATTATACAAAATCAATTTCAATATTAAATATTTCATGTTAGATTCGTTTAAGTTATCACTTCTGTTGGGCGTCCCGAGACTCACACGTTTTGTTTTTAATTAGGAGTCAGCATACTAGCGTGTAGTCCACCTGATGGTAAGTGATCACTGCCGCCCACGGACATCTGTAATCAACCCAAGACAGTATCGAAGTTCTTTCTTAGGTCGGCCACAAAACGTTGCTCCCCTAAGGACTAAGTTGGAAAGCCTCAGTTTAGTGTGTCTCCCTTACCACGACCTCACACACATACACGCACACATAACCATAAGCTCTCTTATATAAAACATTTCTAATTAAATGTTCTTGTTACCTATTCCTGAACCCTGGGGTGGGTTATATTCTATATGTATGCCTTTGTGATGATAGAAATGTATATGATTTTATTAGTATAATTCGGATGTGTTTATTTGTCTATTTCAGTGCTATAGAGTACCTGTACGTAACCAACGCGGCTTGCTCTTCCCTGGTCGGCAGTTTGAAGGGCAAGGGCAGGGTGAGGGCCCAGCGCTCCAAGGCTACGTTGAACCGAAGCGCCACGCAGTACACGCCGTACATTATCAGCATGAATAGGGCTTCGGGCCTGCAATTGTTAACGGCGGATTAGATTTACTTAATACTTTGTTTGTTGTGAATTGGATTCTACTATTGGATTCATACATGGATCATACATTGAATATTAATAGATAGGCATTATACAGATTTTTATTTATTATAATAACAATGAGAAAAGTGGATCATTTTCAGGTGACAAAGAAGCCAAATGATGTGCGGAATAAACAGGACGAAAGTATTATAGGAGCCCATCAATTGCACATGTTATCGGTAGTTACCGAAAAAATAATTATAAATATGAAAAACATAAAGTAAACACAAGATATATATGGTAACCGATACACGTAGTCTTTGGCGATGATGCACAGCATCACGAGGATAGAGATGGCGTAGAAAAAACAGACACAGCGGTCTTACACACACACACCAGCTATCGTTGTTTAAAACCAAGACTCACCATGACACGTAGCCGTTTGCGATGGTGCACAGCATCACGAGAATGGAGATGGCGTAGAAGAAGCAATCTCGGCACAACGGCCACCAGTTGAGATGCGACACGGTGCCGGCGCACAGCGCGCACACCGATATCACGAACATTATGTTGAATACTGCCGATCCTATCACGCCCGACACACCTGGGTGATGTTCATAAATGGAGTCAAAAGAATCGTAGAAAAGAAGAATCGTATTAATTGTGTTAGAAACAGGAAAGTGAGTTAAGTGATCGCAGTTTACCAGTGTCCATTTGTACTTTTGATAATTATATTATTGTTTGATGTTGGCAGTTTGTTATCGTATTGTTGTGTAATGTAACACCGTAACAGATCTAATTTTCCAATCATTATAAAGCAAAGGCAAGTCAAAGCTTGAATCCGTTGAGAAGCGACCCTTGCGTCCATACACGTCATACACAATAATCGCAAAGAATGAGTAGACGTAGACTATCTAACATAATCAGCAATAACAGACCACAGAGAATTTATGAATTTCTAAATAAGTAAGTCTGTCATAAACAATGAAGATTTCCACGTTTTTAGTAAAATTTTAGTCTTATTAACGAACTTTCCTTGGTTATCAATGGAAACTTCATAAACAGTAGGTATACCTATATCATCCTGAGCACAGAACACGCCAATGACGACAGTTGCCAACTCCGGAGCTGAACTGCCGGCAGCCATGAACGTAGCGCCGGCCACATCGGGAGCTAGCTGAAGTTCTGCAAGAATAAGAATTTACCATAGTTCTTCAGGTTATATTTCTTGTCAGAATTTGAGACGGGATTGCGTTTCCTGATGTAGTGTTCATAATATAAATCATACCTTCGCAGATTCTGTCCAGACTGGAGACGAAGTACTCATCGCAAACGATCGCGAGACCAATGAAGGTGAAGACCGCGACTAGGATGTGGATGATCAGTCCACCGTGCTTCCTGGCCGTCTGGCCCATTAGCGGACGTGGGAACTAGAAGAGTTTTAATATATGCTTCATTACCAACGAAAATGTTTGCTGCACTTGTTATGCGTCCAGACTTAAACTCATCATCCAAATTTCTGTCTCGCTGGGAATCGATCACAGGACATCGATCGGCATGGTGACCATTGTGCCATATGGCTTGTCAAAATTGTGTGATAGTGTTGATTAGAAATGGATAACATTGCATGAAATTTATCATAAATTTCCTTGTAATACCTCTATTTCCTCTTAAAACTTCTTAGTTAGTAATGTCGTGTCGTAAATTTAAAAGTATACTTTACTTTTCCATCTTTGATTACCTGTTCTATAGCTGGTGGGGTACAGTTCCTTAGAGGATGAACGGTGGGGATTGCGTCTTCCTCTTCCATAACCTCAATTATCTCTTTCTCGCGTGTTTCTTCAATTTCTTCGTTCTGAAATAATAATTTGTAGATAAGTATACTTTTTATACTTTTATTAGCCCTTTTAAGAGTTCAACTGATACCAAATTCTTCAATCGTTTGCATTGAACCTTTGAGTTAACTGCTATTAATAAGTGAAAACCTTTTTATTTAAATTCATGTTTTAACTAAAAGCCTGTTCTTTCAAGAAACATGTTTTATAATTAAAAGGATATTTGTATAAACCTTGTTTAAATAAAAACTTGTAAGATTTTTATGCTTTAGAACGAGCCCGTAATCCATTACAGCAAGTATCTTGCGAACATTTCTAACACAACTTGGAATATATTTATACTCGGACCCCGTACCTCTTCATACCCAGCATTCTTCTGTTCTTTCTTCTCCCCTTCCTCAGGCTCGTCTAATAATCCCTTCATTGCCTTCTTACCACCCTCTGGAGGCTTTCCTGCCTCTTCTTGAGGCTTCGGTTCAGTTTCGCTTGTAACTACTTCACTTTCTGTAAAACGTAGTCATGGAAACAAATGGTAACATCTTCCAAAATTTTCGATTTAAACTAACAAACATAGATTATCAAACTAAAATAAAGCGTTTGAAGGTCCTTACAGCCGAAACTGAAAATAGTACTTCGCGGAAATCCATCTAGCGAAAAAATCCGCTATTATTATGTATGATGGCATCTTTGCAGGAATTGAAGATACATACCATCATACATTGTAGTGGATTTTTGCGAAGTAGTAATAATCTAATTTAATAGTTTCGACTGTGAGGAAACGGGTGTCTTCAGGTTGGCCGCAACCCTCTTTATGGCTACGAGGGCACGTGTCTCTCTCCACAACTGGGGAAGGCCTGGGGAATACGCCGTCACACTGTTTCAATGCGTGTTGATGGAAAAACTTGTTAGTGGCCTACTACATAGTTTACACACACACACACACACAAGCGGTGCTATGCGCGCTTCAGGTTACGTATAGATCTTCCAGTTTAAAAATGCACGTCCTTCTACTAAACAAAATTATTTTATTGTGTGAAAACATATAGTTATTAAAACTCTTTAGTATTGTGTGTAGGTCAAACTTGTCCATGTACCCATCTGTCAAGTAATCGGGCGATGTGCCATGTATAGAAAATTATATGGCACCATACCCTTGCACATGGGTAATGCACGAAGACTTGGAGGGGTGTGCATTACAAGACTAGACGATCTCTTCGTTGTAATGTAAAAGTGGTTTTAGACCTTTAGTCATACGGGGTTTGGTCGACGCGGACAGCTTGACAGTGGGGGTGACTTTGATGTCTAGGGTGCTGTCTCCCGCGTCCACGGGCTCCGACGCAGTGCTGACCATCGCTTGGAAGACGGAGTAGGCTATGAAGAACACGGACACCGTCAGCCACCGGTGCCGGCGCGGACGTCGCATCCTCTGCAATGGAAGAAGCGAGTAAATTATATGAGTTATTCGAATTCAAAAGGGTTTATTGTTGTATAGATATTGAAGGTGGTAGAACCTTTCACGGTTCGACGTCGGAGACACTACCGCCACACCTATTTGTGCCCTATTAGTGTTCTTGTTGCTGTTTTGGCTCAAGAATACACGTAGATACGTATAATATATAAATACAGAAGAAATTTGCAGGCTTGTAAAATGTAGGCTCGTTTCTAACAGACGTAACACTTAAAATATAATATAGGAGACGTAGGTTAACTTCTATAATAACTTGGATAATTTAACGAATTTACGCACCTCGATATAATTCAACTCTACCGCAAAATGTACCACTAACCCAATTTCAATTTTATTATACAATGACATGATCCAATAAAACAAAAGTACAACTGATTCATAAATGTGAAGCTCCCATTTTATCGAGTCTGTTAGAAGTTAGATAAAACTGTCGTGAATTCGGTGTGAATATAAAAAATAAATGTCGCGTAAAAATACTCGCGTCGCTAAATCAACATACTGGATTCATACGCAGACTGGTTTCCCAAGTTTTGTGTCTGGTCCAGCTAGTCGAATTATAATATAATGGATTTTGATGTATGTATATTTCTAAACTGATATTTTGTTGTTAATATTAATGAGGTAAAATATTTCGTGGATCGAATCAGGAGGCACCATCGCCACATCTATTCGCGACTTGTAACAGCAGTGTCCTTGCTGTTGTGTTCTGGCTTGAAGCGTGTGGTAAGGGTAAGAGATACTCACGGGTAACAATGTATTTGTGTTCGACCTCAGGATCGAAAAGAAATACATTGAATACATACTTCGATTCTGAGTATGTGTTGGGTTGATTACAGGTGTCCATGTGCGGCAGTGACTACTTACCATCAGGCATGCTCGTTTGCTACTTCAATGTTATGAAAAAGTAGCTGAATAGTATTATTAGCTACTTATGTTATGTAGCTAGATGTCACATATCAATTTATGAATCTTCGAGAATCTAGACGATGCGTATTAATTTAAACAAGAGATCAAATTTCGAACGTATTTCTTTGTATTATTAAATTGTACAATATTTATTTTTTATAACTATAGAATAATTGTTTTGTCATTGACTGTGCGCAAAACGCGCGATGCCAAAAAGAGAAAAAAAAAACTTGGAAATATTTTTTGACTATGTACACAAAATGACATTAATTGTACTTAATGACATTTACTAATTTAATGTATTATTATATAAAATATTAACTATAAACATTGAGTGTGCCAAATTTCATACTCCTCCATCCGAGTAATTGTCGTAAAAAGTGGAAAGGTTTTCACGTATTAATATTATATGTTGGTTAATTGTGTTTTTACCTTACTCTAAGAAGTCCACTCGATCGCAGGTTTTATCAATAGATTCGTTTAACTTAACAACACTTAGACGAATACACAAGAAAGCACTTATATCTATAAAGAACCATAACACATTAGACTCGAACTACACATAATTTTCATTCTGCATGCTAACATGTCGTGTCAATAACAGATTTGTCTCTATGTACTTCTACTTGGCAGGATCCCTAGAATGCCTGCGAGCAGCTTTTAGGGAACTCCTAGCATGAGTAGTCTCATTTCTTCACGGGCACAATAATGATTATTAATTACGATGGACATGGCCGTTAAAATGCTGCCTTATATAAAATGCAATCTCTAATCATTGACATCATGCTTGTCAGTGTATGTCACGTCAAATTTTTGACGTTATTGTTTTTCTTATATTGTAATAATCGGATCCGAACACGCATTGCTGCATGGTGGAGTATGCCACAGGCCTATACCATTTCAACTGAGTACAGTATATAATAATAATATTAATCTTTATTTCAGACCATGTCCATAGTTATACGTATTGATATTATGGGAATCGTTGATACGATATTTAGTAGAAAAAACACACGAATGAAAACCTTACTACAACTATTACGGACACCATTGGGTCGTTAGGCCGAAGGTTGTAGAACCTTTTACGGTTCGACTATTACTACACCTATTTCTGCGGACCGAGGCGTTCCAACTAAGTCCTCAGGGGTAGTCACGCATTTGTGGTCGACCTAAGAAAGAACTTCGATCCTGTCTTGGTTTGATTACAGATGTACACGGGCGGCAGTAACCACATACTATCAGGTGATCTGCATGCTCGTTTTCTACCTCCCAGTCATAAAAAAATACCAAAAATATTGGCAGAGTAGTATCTTTACAATAGTAATAATTGCCGTCGTTGCACAATATACAACGTGCCGTGGCAACATTTTAGTGGCCCGCAATCAGTTGACTTACAGGCCGGGCGCAAGTCAAATTCATTGATACGGCGTACGGGTTATCGTGTTCCCGACGATGTTTTAAATTGGTGTAACATTCTTATGCGCTCAATTTCGTTGCGTTTGCTAATACTTACTATAACCAAAAACTATGCTTTCGTAGGTCCGTCACTATGTATACAATAATGCTTTGTTGCTACAATATAAAATACAGTTTGGATTTATACATATTAAAAAAAAGGCAAAGGAATTTCAAAGTTTGAAATTCGTATCGAAACAAAAGCTTTATGCGAATACGGGCCAAAATACGTAAATCATATAAATACACAAGTTGCGTAAACGGTGATCGGGTCCGTGAGCATGAAAAGCCCTCAGGGGGCCAATCTGAGTGTTTGAACTTCGTGCTGTACACTCGCAGCCAAACATATTTGTACAGGTTCGTATTAGTGAATATTCTTTACTGACCGTTGCCTGCGGTTTCGCCCGCGATGTTGAAAAACTATCCGTCAAGAACAGATTTCAGAATAGTTCTAGATAAGGTACTGTATCCTTTTGTGTTCCACAGAAAATGTGTGAATATAATTTTATAACGATGGTTAAGTAATTGAGGCGCAATAAACATTACTTAGGGTTCTTGTACATAAAATGAATGAATTAATAAATACCGAGACAACACCTATATTTTAAGACTATATTATTATTTACTACTCTCAAGTACCTAAGTTGTAGATATAGAATACGTTCTATCTTTTGTTTTAACTTTAAAAAAATCAGTACATTGTCAAGTATAGTACATATTTCTATGAAGTATCGGTTTTATATATACTTTTACCGCTGAAGCTTACTAACCCCCTCACACTAACGGTACCACAGTAACGACTTCGGAAGCTCTATAAATATTAACTGTCTACTCTCAAACTAGAATTTCAATTTTAGTTCAAATAAACCCGGCTCTGCGAGTATTTAAGGGTGTTTACTCTCCGGCCACAGATTCCTGAGTTCAAGCTTTATGCTGCGTGGGACTCATTTAAATCTGTCTACCTTATGTAAATGTTAGGTTATATATAATCACTAGATGTTGCTCACGGGGTTGCTCGCGTTTTACATTGAGTAGAATGGCAGTTTTTTTTACAAATTATAGCCTATGTGTTCTTACATATACGCTACATTACTGTACAGTTTTATCTAAATCTGTTCAGTAGTTTTTGCATGAAAGAGTAACAAAGATCTTAGATTATTTTAAACTAAATGACCCGGTGAACTTCGTACTGC
>DWNJ01001564.1:0-11804 GCA_018250275.1 Udranomia eurus
CTTGACCTTAAAGACATTTATAAAATTTAAGTATCTGATACTGTAAACTGATATATCAATGCAGAGCCTAAACGACTATACTTAGAAACTTAAAATTTCGCACACGTATTCCTCTTATGATGTGGACATCCACAAAAGTAGGATTTTTCCAAATTCCACCCCTAAGTTCAAATGGTTCAAATAGGGGTTAACAGGTTAATTGTTTTTGTTCCACACGAGGCTAATACAGTCAGAAAATGGTCGTATGTATATTTTTATTATTTATTTTAAATGATCCGTCACGAAAAATTATATGACAGACCAATTTCCACGCGGGCGACGCCGCGAGCAAAAGCTAGTATATTTATATAATATTATTATATAGACCCTTCATACCGTTAAAGTCTATTATTATAATACTCACGTTACAGATCGTTCAACCCACAATCGTGCGAAATATTTGGTACTTGCGTACCTCTCGAAAAATGTCCTCACGTAGTCTTTTCGCAGGCCGCGCCTCGAATATTCAATGGTATCTAGTACCGATTTATTATTCTTTTCCGATGTCAAACGGTACATGAAAGATGCATGACATGGGAGATCGGTAAGTTGCATCATGTTATATTTATTGACTAGCTGTGTCCGCGACTTCGTACGCCCGTGCGTAGATTCAAATTTAAATTCAAATTTTATTAAGAACAACTACAGTGTAAACATTTTATAGAGTTCGAAAATATATTATATTAGATATTATACCTATTTTGTATTTAGAACAGAAATTTATAGATAAACAAAAAAATTATTTAGGCAAGTCTGTTTGTACGTGTGAGTTTGTAATGAACATTCATTACAAATAAAATTTCTTCATAATAAATTTTAGCCTATATGTTGCCGAATACCAATAGCTAGTTTCATCAAAATCCGTTCAGTAGTTTCCAGCGTGAAAGCCGGACAACAGAGAGACAGACAAAAATGTCAAAATGTTTTTTTTGGCTTTTCAATGTACAGAAATGAACTCTTCTATAATTTAGTATAGATTGTAATATTTGATTTGATTCAATTGAATCAGTGCTGATTTTAACTACTTGTAGCTTATTCAATGAATCGCCAGTAAGCATGTAGTAAATATAATTCAACGAATATATGCCGTTATTCTTATTATTATTAATTTGCAGTATCTGTGTTCCAGTGTAATTCTCCAAGAAACTTTTTCTATTTCTATTCAAGTATAGACAAATGATTTTTATGAGTGGTGTGAATGTCGGGTTAAAGAATTATTTCAATCTGTAGTAGATAGATATCCTGAAGTTGAGACTTGGAGTTCTTTAACAGGTTCGTAATAAGGTATACTTTCGAAATACAATAACAGCTGTCTGTATTGTAAGAATTGGCTGTGATAACTCCTCGTTCGAATGTATAACGAAATTCCTTGTAGGTATTCAAAAATAATCAGAATAGACAGCAGTGACCACTTAGCATCAGATGAGCAGCATGATTTTTTCTACTCTCATTTCATAGAAAAGGAAATAATTATAACTAATATTCCTTACGCATTTTGTAACCAACCGAGCCGCAGTGCACCTTTTCCCGCCTGCAACCAAGTAAAACCAAGTTCAGTAGTCATTCCGCTATCTTACAGAGCGACGAACCTATAGAGACTCTAGAAACAATTTTTGGAATAAGCAATAGACATTGCAAAATGACTGTAAAATCAATTTCTGCGGAAGTTAACTGTCTTTGATGCCGTGAAATTGTTCATTAGGTAATTGTATTGTAGCAGTATTGGAACCCCGAATACAATCGGTTGTATAATAAACAATAGAAGGAGTTATGCAACAATATGTTTTTATTTGCGCAGTCAGTTGCATTTTGAATGCAATTATGACTTTAAGGGCCTGTTTGACGATGTATATATAAATCAATCATCATAATATAAGTACGTGAAGCAAAAACTTTCGTAAGCTTTTTACGAAAATTACACGGACGGAGGAGTACGAAATTTGGCAAAGTCAACGTTTATACGGAGAAGGAATGCATAAAGTGAATATTTTATATAATGATGCATTAGAAATATATTAAATTAGTAAAATAAACCATTACGCACACAACCATGCCTTTCTTTCTGCACTTTTTCTCCGTATGAACTTTGTCCGTGCCAAATCACATACTCCTCCGCCCGTGTAACCGTCGTAAAAGCTTACCAAAGTGTTTGCCTCGCGTATGAATATTACACCGTGACGTCACGACTAGATAGCTCGTGTGCGACGAGCTATTGTTACAGGAAATCCAGATACATTTCAAGCCAGGGCAATGGATCGCATCGGGCTCTGGTTGCAGGAAACGCATACTGCGTAACCGCTTTCCTATCACCTGTCGCCTCCGTTACGTCGCGATTGTAATCTTACAATTATCGTATTACGATCACAGTCACGTGATGATATGACAGGCATTTGCACAACCGCGCTGTTTGGTAGCCATGCGTATGCGCTGTGATTTGAAATTCGATGAGACGGAAATGCGTCATCATAGCGACAAACATTTTTTTTATGCCTGGGATGTAGCGAACGAGCATGCAGTCCACCAGATGGTAAGTGGTCACTGCCGCCCATGGACATCAGTACACAACCCAAGCAGCAGCATAGCAGAAAGAACAGTGTTATAAGGCCGAATTAGGTAGCGGTACCTCCGGAGTCGAAACGTAAAAGTTCTGCCACCCGTAAACCACGTGGCAGTTGTAATATTACAATTATCGTATTACGATCGTAGATGCGTGATGTAATGACAGGCATTTGTAAACCGGACTATTTGGCAGCTAGTACGGTGACATGGCTATGCATAATGTGAATTGTGTGTAATGTGGCGTTCTGAATGATTAAAACGTATTTCATAAAACGCACTCTATTCTAATGATATGTCAGTTGCTCGAAAACCGTTCGGTATATATTTACACATATAATATCACACTAATAAGGTATATGCCTTATAAGCTTGATAAGCCTGTCATTTGACATTTCACAGGCCTGTTATGTACCACAGTAACGTGATTTGCTAGTGTTTTTTCCATAGCAGTAGTACCGTTTGTATAAATTAATTGATTGAATATCGGTTGCATAAATTAATTGATTTGGGAATGATAGAATTGTTTATTTTTATCAATCACCATACTATCAATGATTATGTTAGTATTAGTTAATTGAAATGTATCTGATAAGTTGGGCAACACTGTAGGCTGTTGATCAGATAACATCGGAGTATGTACACTATAATTAAAACGTTTTAAAATGTTGAATCCGGTTAAGTTTTTTACAACGTGTATTCGATATTAACTACTCACCAATCGTTTTTGAAGAGAAAAATGTTTCGAGAGATAGTCTCTCACCTCTCGAGATAAAAGTTGTGCGAGGTACATTGTTATTATTCAAAACTAGAGATACTTGGTTTTTTTGATGTTTTTCGTTTCCTTGTAAATCCATACTGTAGGAAGCAATAAAAGGAATCGGAAGTACGAACGGAGTAAATTGCTTTATTGCCCGTGATTTTAATTAATTCCCACATCCCTACATTTCCGTGTAATCACCCACCGGAGTATTATACATCGCGCATAATAGATTAGAAATTACTTTCATGCCCGTATAAGAAGATAGAAAGCAGATAATTTAGACCGCTAATGAGAGTGTCATCTACTGGAAGAGTGGACTTTGTGGAACCACAGGTATATCGTAATGACACACATATTGTTTATAAGTAGACCTAGATACTCAATTAGTGTTGACGAATGTATAACATGTAGAATCAAGAATCAAATGTTTTTATTCGATATAAGGGTAAAATTCCGCTCAATGAACGTCATATACATTTCCATTAGTCAGTGGTCATCGGCTTTCAACGTCTTCAGTTCCTGGGTCGTGGTAGACTGGGCGCATAAAAACGGTGGAGAAAAACGTTCATCAATCTTTTTTTGCAGTGGGTACAAAGTAAGAAATAAAATAAACGCTTTAATATATTATTTTCTCTTATTTAGAAAACAAAGGATTGTTATAAGTTAGTAAAGTTTCATTAATTTTTTTTGGGATTTTGATGTGATCGCTTCGTATTTAGATATAACTTGTCGAGCATCTCGTGCGATAAAAGAGAATTTCGTTAACTTTATTGCTAATAGCGAGGGCTCCCACATATTAAAGTATTCATGGCAATACACACTGTATTCCTAGATGTTCTAATCAGCGCTAAACTACCTAATAACTTGTATTATTAAAAAAAGTAGCATTAATAATGCAATGGAGGAGTGAGGATCTAACCCACGACCTCTCGATGGTAAATCTTTCAACGCCCTTTTAACTGGGCTATCGCCGCTTAATTGTGTAGAAGTGGGCTTAAACCAAGATAATTGCGTCTCTAAGCGACTTTTTTCAGAAGTAGCCGAAGAGCCGTTCTCCTTTTGCGATCCTCATTCTCTTTCTCTTGCGATCCTAATTCTAACACTCTCGTCTATTCCCAGATGCCAGCTATTATCAGATCCCTATTGCCTATATTTAAGAGCAGATGGCCTAAAACCAAGAGAGTAGACACTTCTCGGAAGACGCGGCGCCAACATACGTATAACGAATAGACTAAATTGTTGGCACACGAGATACTTCCGAAGGCATACCTAGCGTTTGTAAGTGATGGTTGAGTTATAAAATGTTACGATATATCAGTGTAGGCTCTTGAAATAAAATGGTTGTACTTTTTATTACACAATAGGTAGAACCTTTTACGGTTAGACTCCGGAGGCACCACCGCCACGCCTATTTCTGCCTTATATCAGTAGTATTTTTTGCTGTTGTATTCTCGTTTAAAGGGTGTGGTCAGGGAGACATATCGACATCGAGGCGATTCAACTTAGTCCAAGGGGTAGCAACGCATTTGTGGTTGACCTAAGAAAGAACTTCGATCCTGTCTTGATTACAATGTCCGTGGGCGGCAGTGAGCACTTACCATCAGGTGGACTGCATCCTCGTTTGCTACATCCCTGTAGTAATAAAAAAGACTATTAGTGGCATGAAAATAGGATTGTGGACTAGAAAGGATACAAGGATATATTACTATTTGACAATATTTTACATTTCAAAACTGTGGTAGTCTGGTAATTAAAATAAGTTTTAACTCTTTTTTAGTAATTCTGTATTCTTTCCCCATAAGATGATATCACAACCTTACTCAATCTTTCATAAATATTGAACATAAATATACGAAATACAATTAAAAAGTTTATGAAGCAATTTATAACATGTGCGTATGTTACAGATTTAACAATTCTCTTACTGAAAGAAGGAAACATATGATTGACATAGACCTGTAAAATAAGAAACAAAACATCAATAGAAATGAGATGAAAGATTTACAGCTTCTGATTGCTGAGTAAACAGCGTCTTAGATTAACATACAACCTTGTACACACGAAGCGAACATTCGTGAATGAATCGCAAAACTTTCTTCGATGGAAAGTGACAAGAAAGTCAGTACCACTAGGCCTACAACTACGATTGCTTTCGCGGAAATGTACTTCCACTTCTAATGAACAGACGGACAGGGTTTCTTTAGTTGATTTTCTTTGTATGCCATTGTGTCATTAGTCCTTCGGAATGAAAATGTTGCTACGCAGTCGTCTATGTTCAATTGTTTTAACTTTCTTCCCGATAGTGTACATGCTTTGAAGGTGAAACATCTTGTGGTTCGACGCCGAAGGGATCATCGCCACACCTACATTTTTGGCTAATAATAGCAGTGTTCATGCAGCTGTGTTTTGGAATGTAATTTATTTAAAAAGTGCTTTTTTCACCCGGCCTACCACGGCCTGAGGACCTGAGGCGTTGTAGGCCGATGGGCACTGACTAATGGAAATTCATATGACGTTCATTGTGTGTATTTGAATGCCTTATAGTGAATAAAAACATTTGATTCTTGATTCTTCTAGATTCTATGAAGGTTGAAGCAAGAGAAACACTTATGCGAGGTATTCCAACTTAGCCCTATAGAACAGGTGCAACAGGCAGAACAGGTGCAGTGATAATTTTGCCGTGAAACAATTATTGAAGCCACAGAGATCCTTTAAAGATCTTATTATAAATGTATTGACGTTCAAAAGTGCTATTTAAGTGCAAATATCACCTGCATCTTTTTCGCCGCCAATACGCTGTCTATTATCTAGACATTCTTATAATATGGCATAATTGACTTATTTTTGCTCACTTGATCTTGCATCTGCCTCAGCTTATTCCCATCTGCCGTTTATATAATAGCCAGTTATAGGCACAATGTATACACCAATTACTCAATATATAAACAATCTATCAATTAATTGGATGTACGTAACATCTCTTTATTCCAAACGAACTACCTGCCATGTTTAAACTTGTACGCGTTTTTTGAAATAACCTTTTACAAAGTGCCATTCTGTTATTTTTTTTATGACTCGGAGGTAGCAAACGAGCATGCAGTCCACTTCATAGTAAATGGTCTCTGCCGCCCATGGACATCTGTAATTAACCCAAGACAGAACCGAAGTTCTTTCTTAGGTCCAAGTTAGAACGCCTCGATTAAGTACGTCTCCCTGTCTCTCCCCCCTGTCGTCTCCACACCCTTCAAACCAGAAAACAGCAGCAAGAGCACTGCTGTTATAAGACAGAAATAGGTGTGGCGGTGGTGCCTCCGGACTCCAAACGTAAAATGTTCTACCACCTTCATTCTTTTGAATGGCGCTAACGAGCGAAATTGAAGATAGATAGTAAGCCTTCGTTACATAACAATTACTGATGACAATGCATTATAACAATAAGCTAAATCAACATCATAAGAATGTTGAGAGAAAAGAATGATTCGGCATAAATAGTTAAAACCTACATCAACTAAATTCATCACTTAAACGTGCCCATTAGTATTGTGGTATATGTGTAAATAAATGAAATGTCATTAATAATTGTATCTTCGTCCTTTACCTTAAACTATTACTACCTATTTTTAATAATATCGGAAATTGAAATCAAAAGTGAATGACAAAATAATAATTGAATTGACTCTAATAAATAATGCAAAAGTACAATATAGTGAACAAATTCTAAAATTTTAAAGAAAGGAAATTTATTTACCCTCAAAACGCTCAACAAATTAAAATTTTTAAGTGTGTGGTAAGTAGTAGATGTATTCGTAGTGTTAACGTTGCATTCGTTTTATCCGCGAAGTGAACCGGCTTTATTCCACCTGTCTCTAATTGTTTACTGTTTCTTGAACGTAAAAACTCGACAGATGCATCTCCACAATTTGTCAAAGAATAGATTACAGTATTTATTTCCATCAATCGAGGACAAATAACAATACTACTAAGTCATGCCTTATTTTCAAACAAATAGTAAGTAGGTATTCGCCATGTGTTTGAATAAAGTAATGCAAAAAAATGTGTCAAAGATCCTCTTTCAATGCAAATCAATCGATATAATTTAATTTGTGCAGTGTCATTTTATTTCTCGATAATATAACGGTTAAAATGATTGACTAAACATATTGGACTGTACTAATTTGAGATGACAGAAATTCTCCTGAAAACTTATTTCAACTATTTCATAATTTATTTACTTATTATTCATTTAAACAATATATATTTAAGTTTATTTCTTTACATATGTTTACGTGACAACAAAATGCCGTCAATGTCAGACAGCCAATGTATATCCGCTGCACATAATAATACTCAATTATCCAAACAGAATCGCAAGAATTGTGTAAAAATCACACTAACAGTAGGTATGACGGAGAAATAGACGTTTGCATCAACACAATACTCAATTAACTAAAATACACGTTATAACTGGGCTCATTCGACGCACAATTATAAAGCAATTTCTCAACTAACATCTTAATAAATGTACGAGTATGTCCGAGTCTACTTGCAAAACAAGACAGTTCTATCCAGTTTATAATCGTGGGATTTGAATAATTACATCTTAATTTTCGAAATTCGTACAACAGATATTCTTAAGTGAAAAATATTTTCCAAGTGGAAATTCTTATTTTTGAATGACTCATGCAATTTTTGCATCAGTCCTTGAAATAAAATAATTATGACGCGTGACATCATTCCCACGATTGCGTATATTATAATTTTTAGTTGATTTCAATTTAAATAATTAATGAGCTTGACATCTGTTGTAATCTGTTCTATATAATATATTTTGTTAAATGTACTGCATCACAGATATTGATTTGATAATAATTCAGGATAATAATACAAAAATTTTCATTCATTCATAGTTGGAATTGCTATTTCAAATCATAAGATTGGAGTTGCTTCTTCAAACTATGAATGAATGAATTTTAAATTCTACTAACTACAAACGGACATACAAAGTTAAAACATAATATCGTAATATACCATTGATACTGTTTATTTCATTGCTTCGCATTGTACAATCCTCATACCGTACATACTATGCTTTTCTCTATCAACAAAATGTTTACACGGTAACCAACGGTCTTGAATGAAAGCAACAGATCGTATTAGACAGTTACTCGATAAATGCAAATCGTTATTACGGGTCTCGATTGGTTGCGTAACTCGTAGTCGTAATCGATTCGAATAGGCCCATCTGTGGCCCGCTCAACAATAGCCGACACATGTGCACCTATCGCATCTATGTCTAAGACTTTAGAGCACCAAACGGTCGGTTCCGGACGCAGTAAGATGCAATAGTTATAATAGCACACGCCAATTCCGTCGTTAATTGGGGATCGTGACGGACTATCGAATTCAATTGCATACCGCTTTTCGTGGATTTCGCTTGCTTATAAATCAATTTAGCGATACGGTGGAGTAAGCGCGGACAGGCCGTAGACTGCGCAGATTTAAACGTAGAACATTTCGTGGTTCGACGTGGTTTGGCACCAGCGACGCACGTATATCTGTCTCATAACATCATTATTCTTAGTGCTGTGTCAGAACCCAACATCGCACACACCGACATTGTGGTGTCGTGGCAAAGAAGCAATGTGCATCTAGCATATTTCCTTGTCCAATAGAAACTATCTTCCACATTAATTTTCACAAACAATTACAACGAAACAAAATGTTTTAACCTTTAACACGGATAAGGGTTTACTAAATGTCCCATGAATTTGCAGCGAAACTCCATAAAACTGCAGTCACAGAGAAAGTCATCAGCATAAGCGGTTCTTATGACAGCGTTTCCCAAATAAGTTGTTCTAATGTTTAGATTAAAAAGGGCTATCGGACGAAACGACGTCGTAAATCCATGATCATTTTCTATTGACATTACGTAAATGAGTGAAAATTCTTATTATGTAAGGAGGAAAGTGGCCCCACCTCTCGATTTGTGGAGGCTAACTGGATTTTTATTACGCGTGAGGCGCCGTGAGTAAATTTATTATTTTAGTACATGGGATGGGCTCATTTTACAAAATAAAAACGTAATTGAACATCAATCATAGTTAAAGAGTTTTCCCTTAAGGTTTATGGTATGTAGTTAGTTCGTCAGTGTACGGTTTCGTGTGAGCGAGCGTGCTGTGTAAGTTACCGTCTACTTAGAGTTTGTTTGTTCCTAATAGAAAAGTTTCGAGAAATAATTATTATAGTAAGATCGCCTAGTGTTAATCGTTGCCATATTTTGGCCTTTTGTTTATTTGCCGAATGGATGGACGTATTCGTATATTTATAAATAGTTAGTGCTATCTGTTCAAACAGATTAGAGAAACAAGTGTGAAATCTATAAGAACATTACATCACTATCTATAAATACATCGTCATAACACAATTATCTCTAAAATACGTATAACTCAATCAAATGCTTTTCAGACGCACTTGGTGCTACAATTACATAAAAATCTCGTTTGCGCAAGGGCATTGAATACCTTCGAATCATTACACAATCAATAACTATTCATTAATGATAACGATAATTGGCGAGCAGTAATGATGTGCTACACTGACGGTCAGCGATTATTATGTTTTCAGCTTTCTTTTTATAATTATTGGCTGCGATATGTGATTACTGAATGATTACTTCGTTATGCAATGCGAACTCGCTATAAGTAGTATAAGTGGTGGATTATTTTGTGCAGCGTTTTGATTACGATTTCGTTTCGATATGGGCATTTTGCTTCTTTACATTGAAGTATCGTCCATAAATTTCGTGTTCGTACATGTTTTTCTAGTACAATTACACGAAATAATTGGTAGCTGATTTTTATCAAATACCAATTATACGCTATTATTAACAGCGATGTTAATCGATACTCTAGATCCACTGTTCAGCACAAAATACGTATGTATAATCTTCATCTTTTATTCATGACTTAAATCAGTTAAAATTAAAAGTTCAAATAAAAATATGTAATAATAGCACCCATTGCATTTTTTCCATTTCATAGGATAATTTTTTGACAAAACGTATACTTTGATTTCCAGGCTTCAAACCATCCACGTATTCAATTTTAACACAATCGGTCAAGCAGTTTAGTTTGTGAGAACGCAGCAGACGTAGACAGAGTTATTTTTGCATTTACGACGCGAGTATTTACAATATTCTACGGGTAGTTTTTAAATTTTACGCCACACAACTCGGTCGCGTGCTCGACCGCTCTAAATCGAAACGATCTGCGCTTTCCAATAGTTCGCGTACGCTAATGGTTATCGTTTTCACGCCTCCGACCAGGCTTACTATAAGAGCTAGTTCACATTGGGTCGCACAGGCAGCTCGCTACTGCGGCTTGCTGTTCACGCCAGAGGCTACTCTAGACTAGCTTTACTAGAGGCGATTTGAGTTAGACCCAATGCAACGCAGTATTTTTATAAGATTCAGGTTGTGAGCGAGCATGCCGTCCATCTGATGGTAAGTGGTTAATAACCCAAGACGGGATTGGAATTTCTTAGGTTGTCCACAAATACATTGTTACCCGGACAAAGTTGGACCGCCTCGGTTAAGTGGCATTACCCTTTCAAACAGAACACAGCAGCGCGAACACTGCTGTTATAAGCGCGAGACAGTTTTATCGGGTCACCGTAATGTGAATACTATTAATATATTAATAATATGCCAATATGTATCCGACTCCTATGGAACGATCCAATAAGACTGTCGGTCGGAGCCAATGTGAACCAGCCCTATGGTGCCTAGATCTCGGTATTCAAGTTTAAAGCGAGACTTTTCCACAATTAGTTCTAGCCTTTATTACTTAGACAGTAAAGGCCAGAACGATTCTCGACACGCGAGCCTCAATCTCATCTTTTCGAGTTGCCAGTCACAAACAACGGTTTGAGGAATATTGGAGATAACTAGCTTTTTGTCGACCTCTTTTCTCCAGTAGACTACATATACAGGACGTCCAAGGCGACGATAACCCTGGGACAGGAGAAAGGCCTACTCATGACGGTTCAGGGAAAATAATTATCGTTCTATGTACCATGGTACTCGAGTATCGACCATTTAGTGACAACCTAATAAAGGACTACCTCGAATTGTACTTTTCAACACTAATCAAAATTTAAAATGTGTATATCGTTTAATATCACTGGAACTACACCAAAAACAAGAAACAAAGTTACTATTTTAAAATAAAAAACGTTATCGATATCGTCACGTTCTGGGACACCCTGTATAATTTTATTTGTATTTATAGACCCTCGTGTAATTGTATCATTGGGACACTTGAACGTCGTATTAAAATGTCACACGCAATGATTACTCAAAACAATGCTCAATGCTCATTATTCTACATTTCACATTCTTTCAAATAATTCACTTAAATGATGTATATGTTATTCTATATATAGTACA
>DWNJ01001565.1:0-11803 GCA_018250275.1 Udranomia eurus
TGATCGGTGTCTGTGACAGTGTAATCCAAGATAGTGTTTATTAGCAAAGTGTACACCAAGAGTCTTTGTGCTCCGTAGATTGCAACCGGATTCGTATTTACTCGCAACATTTTACTTCGTTAAACATTGAACTAATTGTCATTCAGTTTTAATCTGTGCGATCAATCTGATTCAATATGAGTAAGTGAATGGAAACTCGGTGAACGAGTCCTGTCGCAATCGTCACACCGTGTACAAGAAAGATGATAGAGAGTTTCAGAGCGAAATAGCTAGCGCCTTTCAGTAGTCACATAAAAAGTCCAAGGTGCAAACATGAAACACTCAAAGCTCTCAGTGATCAGATTAGACGCTGATCGGCCGGCCGGACTTACCTAAGCCGTTCTTATGTTTGCTAACAGGGAGATAAACTATAACAGCAAATATCAAAAAGCCGATCGCGGCTCTACACAGTACACAAAGAGTCAGAGATGATTGTACCTGCTTTGCGGTGGTGGTTCCTCGCGGGGGCAACGTTGTCCCGTGGAGGGGGAGGAGGTCCTCGGGCGCCGGGCCCGGGGGGCGCGCCCCTGCCGCGCCCGACGCCGCCAGGCATCATCGCGCCAGGCATTCCTGGCCTGCCGCTTGCCATTCCAGGACCTGTACAATATGATCCCGCTATGCTCAAGATCATCACAACTCTATCATAATGCTAGACAGCCCCAAGTTTGTCGATCTCTTTGCCCTAATCGATTTAAGGGACTCTTCGGTTAGGAAGCTTTAATTAATATCCACTAACCTATAGTTTATAACTTATTGATTTCAAGTAAATAGATAACAGTGGGTAGAGATACATCTTGGAAACTTTCATTCGGAAAATCATTTTTCATTACTCATTTCTGATCAAAAATATGTATAATATAAAGCAAATACTTACATTTCATACTTTAGAGCTACGTAAATGGTACTACTGGTCCAATTTTGGAAATTGTATCTTTTATAAATAAAATTTGTAAGGCGATGTGTATACGACCATAATCTATAATATAGTCGGGAACAGAAGATGTCAGTCCGTGACTAATATTTTTTAAAGATTGAGAAATGAGCATTAAAACAAAGAAATAAGTAGCAAAATATAAAATTAAAATTATGTATCGTAAATCTGTATATCTCTCGCAAGGAACATACATACTCGTACTAAACATACATATATTTTCAAGCACGTTTTCGTTCTTTGGAGGGCACATTAAGCTGATGGTCCTGGTTGTTATCAATAGATAGCAGTCGTTAAACCTAGTTACAGTCCATCTTTAACACATCCGACAATTCGTGGGCTACGAAGTACTTCCTCCACACGCTTTGGAGCAATTCCATGCTCCAGGCCTTCCCCAGTTGTAGGAAGAGACTCATGCACAGGATGAGAGATAAAAAGGGTAGCGACTCCATAACGTGGTCACTGCAGTATTGGTCTGAAATTCATAAGAGGCTCACCTTGACTTGGCTGGCCACCGGAGGCGTACTGGTCGTTGGCGTCGGTGAGGAAGTTGCTCGGAACGAGACCCCGCACGCCATCAATCTCGGCCATGTAGAAGCCATCGTCATCCATCTCCCCATACACGTGGATTATTTGTCCCGTTTGGAAACTTAACTCCGCCTAAAATTTAAATAGGTTATAATGTTAACGCACAAAATCATAACACGATGAGTTACACATTTGTTATTGAATACAGAGTAGCTATGTAACTATGTAAGAAACCGGAGATTTTCAACTAAATAAACTAAAAAAATATATGATTTTTCAAACCAAAACATTTTTAAATATCATAGGTAAGTGACACGAACGTGCAGGAGTCCGATCTCAATGAGGACTGAGATGCAGTACGCAGTAAAAAGAAAATATTGAGACAGGAACGAATTGAGCACTGAGACAGAAACCTCACGTGTGTAACTCTCCAACGGGGACGACGAGAGACGGTTATGGACAACCATAACTTTAAGAACGGGACAAAAACATTGTCAAGATCGAAAACTCACATCGGCGTCGACATTAGGACTCAGCTCCTGAGGATCGTAGTCGTAAAGCGCGACCATCCGACGCACAGGCTGGTTCGCGTACGCGTCCGTCCACCTGTCGCGCGGTTTCGCGGCCTGCCCCGTGGCCTCTTGCTCGGACACCTCCACCACCATGTTGTGGGGCACGTAACCCCGGCGGCCCCGGCACTCGCCCCAGTAGAACCCGTCCGCGTCCTTGTCGCCCCAAACCTGAGAAGCACGTTGCGATGATGTTGTGACGATGAAGTCAATGATGCTTACCGACGGTTTGAATGGGAGGATGTGTCAAGTGAGTCGTAAGAAAGTGTGGTGACGTTTTGTAAATCTTAAGAAAGTAGGACATCCCGAAGGTGTCTCTCATCTCAGTGTCAGTTCCGAGATCAACGTTTCCTATATTATATGTGGTTTTTCGTTGACCAGCCTAGATTGTCATAACTTATTCTAATTATCTACATACCAAGTGTTATTTTTCTTTTTAGATATCAAAACCAAACCTTTATGGTATCGCCTTCGCTGAAGGGCAACTCTTCGTCGCAGCTTTCAGGGTTGGGACTCATGGTGGTTGGATCATAGTCGAACAGCGCGATGAAGTAGCGACTTCTCTTCGATTGTGGATGCCCCTGCGCCTGGTGACGAGGCCCCTGCATAGGACCTCGAGGTCCCGGCGGCGGCCCGCCTCGAGGCCCGTACTGAGGCATCGGGCCTTGTCCTTGTATTGGTTGCTAAATATAAAATGAGTTGATGAACACCAATAATCGAAAGTATACATAACTTTTTGTTTTTTTAACCTTATCTGTCTGTCGGACAAACCAACTCATACCACCAGACCTCATATCACCACTCATGACACTAAAATGTCAACACTGTGTCTTGACGTTATCATTTGATCATTACTGACGTGAAATCATTCCTTATCAAGCCTTTGGAACTTAGCTGTAGAACAAAATTGCTAGAAACTTAAAATACTGGCAGTTAACAATCATCCGTTTTATTCTATATTAATTCCATTCAACGCTATACAATCATCTGTTATTCGCTGCAAAGAGACAGACGCAGCCTTTACCAAATATTACATGTACGATACCTGATGTGGATTAGGAGGTCGGCCCCTTTCGTGATGATTTCTCGGAGGCGGGTTCTGGTATTGCTGCGGCTGGCCGGGGTACGAGCCCGGCTGGTTACTTGTGAACTGGCCGGGGGGTGGATATGATGGGGGTTGCTGCGTGCCATGGAAGGCTGGTGTACTCGGGTACTGCTGACTCGAAGGCTGCTGCGATGCTTGCGCAGGTTGGGACGTTTGCTGCTGACGTCCGTACGAACCAACACATTAATAAGGTTAGATTTTCCATAACAAAGCCAATAGCAAAACAGAAAAGCTCATAGCCACATCATTATTTCTCTTTGGCGGTATGCATTTGTAAGCAATAAAAACGTTACCTTCGCGTCGATATGTAAAATAACATTCCGCCGAACACTATACAACCCCATGCACAACGAAAGCTAACGTGCAGCGGTTACACTTGAGACCACAGAAATCTGTTAGCGGTTACAGTAATTAATCGTTACAACGTGTTCTTAGCAAAAATATATATAATTAGGCGCATTTCAAAACTTACTTTAACAGTATCATCGATCGTTTATCTCGTTTGTCAGTTACAAGGATCATACACAAATTATCACTGTGTTCGAGAACCCCTTAGATATAGACGTAGTGAGTCGTGTAAGAAATCTGTTCTGAGTTGTAAGAGTCGAAGCCAAGACAACATGCAGATACAATCATACAAAGACTTGCTGCACATGCTCGGATGATATGGTTTTGTATCGAGTGCTCTGTGGGAACGTCGTTTGATCTGGATTACCTATGCCTAAACGTTCATTCAGGGTAAAGTGAGAACATGTGATAAACGTGTATGCAATCTCGATTAGTGTTGGGACGTGGACCCGTGTCGTGTGTAGCATCAAACATCAAGGACGCAACAGTATACAAGTGAAGATGACAACACAGAAACAACGAAAAGTGGAAACTCGTGATTGAGAAGTCCGCACAAAATTGAGAGAAAGAGACAGCATAGTGATTAGTGCTAGCACATGGAGAGCACATCGATGCCAGCTAGGAGAGATCGCAGACCTGCGTACGTCGTCGCGACGTCTCCTCGTCCTCGCACGCCAGCTCCGTGGCGCCCTCTTTAGTGATTTCGATGGCCGGTATCCCCGATTGCTGATAGTACCACACGGTCATTCAAAATTTAGCACAAAACAATTTCGGTCAAAAGTGGCAACACAAGGTGATTACGTGAAAATGGTTGAAATGACTGTGCTACATAATCGAATGATGTGATTCTTTCTCTTCCACTCTATTCGTTACCTTTGAATATTTAGCCCGAAGCGTGATTCACTGTAAACTGAACTGATTATTATGAAGCTAGTACGGTAAATACACGTGTAATGTATAGATACATAAATTGAAAGACACCACTGAAGAAAGAAATCAGGCACGGAGCGATAAGCCGCATGGTACAGGAAAGCTGAAGTGGAAATAATAGTATGCTGCTGAAAGCATGTAGTTTCTGAATTAGTGGCCGTCGTTCGTTATTTGCTTTGCGACTGTACATTTTTTCCCCGTATTAACTGTAAGTCTGATGGAAATATGGCGTGTCGATGAGTCGATAGGAGTAAAATGAGTATGGAGTAACTTGAAAGTAATGGTATAATCAATAAGCTTTTATAAATTCTATTCGATGCTATTCAATCTAAACGTTTGTATCTATTGTTTTGACGAAACTATTTCTGATATAACCAAGTTTTATTTCGTCAGAGAATCCAACCTAACTAACGCTATAGTGAATTCTGTTATTAAAATTCTAGATTCTATTATTATCTTTGATGTTACAAATGTATACCATGATTTAAATTAATATTCAATAAACAATGCTAGTCACATTGAAGGATTTTCTAATTCTTACGAGTCTCCTACTGTTACTCGTAAATACATGAAATCGATCTCGACTAACTTTATATTTACAAAAGCATACTCAAAGAAAATGTCAGTCTTTATGTACTGATTATTATGACTACTTTAGTAAATAGGTATTATTATTATTCTATTAGAATACTAGCACACTGTGTAAGTAAATACATGTAAATAAAAAAACAAGAACTAATAACTCAAAACAAAAGTCACTTCCAAACCAAAATAAAAACTGGCTGTACTCTAAATAAAATAAGTGTGTATATAAGATTTAATTAAAACAAAAACAAAAATAATAATTGATAAGACGTGTTAAAATTCCTTACCGAAGGGGTTATTTTGTCGAATATACTCTTTAGGAGGCCTGTGCCGAATCCAGTCGTAGGCTACGGAAAGGTGTATAACAGTTATGTGAGAGAGAGAGGCAAGGTTACAGATTTAGTGACATGATTAACATCTCATGGGCTCCATGGAGGATAATTGTCTGTGTCACAAAATACAAGCTCTTTATCTGTTCTAAGTAATCTGTAAGGTGTCGTGCGTTGTTAGGTATCGGCCAATAGCACTAGAGACTACAGATCTAGTCGCAAGCAGTATGCATTTAATTTTGAACGCTCGAGCCGAGTGCATAGCTATAGTCGATGACGCGCGTGGTCGTGTGGAGACCGTTCGGCAGATAACTACTGGACATTTAGAAGATGCCAGCGACAGAACCACAGGAAATAGTATAAAGAGTGCAGTTTGCAACACCGATATTGCGGGAAAAGCGATTTGCGTTCAAAAACAATACAATTCTGAAACGGCTGAAAGTTATGATGAAAGTGCAACAGACGCTAGAGAAAGCCTTCGGCAAATCGCTTCTTACGCAAGAAGAGAGCATGACACTGATTTTAATTATAATGACATCTAAGAAGACACAGACGAAATTATTGGATTCATAAATAAAAATGATATGAAGCTCATATTACGTAAATAACATTTAAAATAAAAATACTGGCAAAATTATAATTAAGACACAGACGTAACACAACACTGATTTGCAAACTAAATGTACACCAAGTGCTGTGCCAACATATAAATAGATTAAATATCAGTAAATATGGCAATAGAACACATTATGATTTATTATATTTATTAATATTAAGCGAAACTATTTTTTCCAAATATAATAAAGCTATATCCAATTAAATTGAAATTTCAAGACTTACTAGTTAAATATGTTAATGTTTAATTAATTATACTTGTCTGACTAAAGTTATATTTATTCTGATTAATTATTAACGTAAATCTAACAAAGATATATACAAAAAGGCATACAAATTCAAAGAGTTATCACCTGAGTAGTCTGTGGCTGGTCATGTCGGTTAGCAGATGGGAAAATCTCTTTATCAGAGAGATTCTCATCGTGCTCTATAACTTGTTGCTGTTGTTGATAAGGTTGGGGACGCTGAATGCCACGGAAACCGGAGCCCGGCTGATTGGGCGCAGGCCCACGCGGCATCCTCGACGCAACGCCCCTAAGTACCGCTGGTGGAATTGGTGTCGGTTGACTGTCACTGGACTGGCTGTCGCGAGATTTTGTACGCACCTGCAATACAATCAATATGAATAAATGTTAACCTCAGTACAGCAATAAAAAAATGAATGAAAGTTTCCAGCGTTCAAGTATATGCAAACAAGGAATAATATAGCGATAACACTTAGTCCACAGTCACAAACAATAAGCGCAAGTACGCGGCGCTTGCAAAGGCTATCTAAGCGGTTACAAATACTTACAGTGACAGACTTAGGGTTCAGGCCGATCAGTTTGCCAATGTCGATGAGAGCGTGATCGCCGGTGGGCGAGTCAACGTCGGTCACCTTCTTGCCGTCTGCGTAAACTGCGTATCCTGTGACGGGCCCGGACGCGGGCGGACGGAGTACCGGCTGCCAGGTCACAAGCAGTGTGCCATCCTGAGGCCCCGCCTCCACCTGCGACACCGCACCAATCACCACCAATAATCCAGCCAATATCGTTAGGCCAATCGGTTTTGACACTTTCGACAACTATGTCCAGGTCATACATACTAAAAGCCACACCAAAAGGGAGGATCCAACATCACAAAAGGGATTGCAAATCTAGCAGCAAGGTGAACGGAGACTCAAAAATTTATCCTGGCGCTGGATTTATGGTTGCGATTGACGCGACTTCTTCGAGATTGTCCAAGGTGCCGCGTGCTTTGAGGTCGTGATATTACTTTAAGGGGACGGGGTAGTGTATGTATTGGTGAGAGAGTAAATAAGAGTAGGTATGAGGAGTTATATCACACACTGTGAGCGTTAAGCTATCGTTAGTGCGTGCTATTCGCTCTTTTGGATAAAGCTTTTGGAAGTTTCAGGTCCGAATTATTTACATGACTGTTACACACCACTATTCGATCTAAGAGTAGGTATAATGTAGGTAAAAGTTATCATCTTTCGTATGTATTGGCGGGCAGGGGTTGTGGGTGTAGTGTAAAAATTTCGAACAAAAGCATGCTTAATCCATCTCATGCTAACATATTAATGTATAACAATTGAAGTACCATAATCTCATTCGGTGGATCCGGTAAGCCCTTAGGAAGAGTCCTAAAGTCGGTGTAGGCCCCGGGAGCTTCTTCGATTGGTAAGCCAGGAGGACCGGCTCTCAAGTGCTTAGCTCTCACAGTTACACGATACTGAGTGCTGGGTGACAGACCAGTTATGGTGTGACGGTAAACACCTGGTTTCACGGTTCGAACCTACGACAAAATTTAGACTGTAACGTTTAAATTGATTCGAAACCCACCTGGATTTCTACATGTCCCACAAGTAGCAAACCGAAGCAGATTCCATTTTAATTAAACGGAAGCTGCAACTTATAGTGTGCAATCTGTAACCAATCCTATAATACAGCTGAAGTCTTAGCTCGCCCATATAAACCAAGCTAAGGATTAAGTAGAAACGTGTCATATATAATTAAATTTGCTTAACCGTTTAAACCGGCAGTATGATCAGTATTGCAATAACACTATACTAAAGCTACAATATGTATCTACCAAAAACTGAATCATCGAGACCAATCATTGAACCACACGAGATCGGAATACGATTTGAAAACTCACTTCAACGTTGTTGACACAAACGACGTGCTGGTGGTTGGAGTTGGCTGGCAACCAGGAGATGATGGCCTGGGAGCACGTGACACCGCTGGCCCGCACGCACGTCGGCCCCATGTTGGCGGTGTCCCTGCCGATGACCATCGTGCACGCCGCATCCCGGGACGTACGCCGGGTCACGGTCACTGAGCGGACGCTGATGCGATGAGGCTTTGGAAATTGGAAATGATTACCGCCCGATAGACATCCAACTACACTACTAAGTTCGTTCTATTACAAACAACAATTTGGAGACCGTCGCTGAAATGTAATAATCTTCTTTCAACATCAATTTTTACATGATAAACTCGGATTATCTTAACTTGAATAAGGTGCTAATAAATCTAACACTGACCTAATAGTATCCTATGTTCTAAGTGCATAGAGAAGATGACGTCTAACAGTCGAATGATGAATCTATCATAAAAGACCTAAAGATCACTTACTCGGTTGGAATCTACGCCTTCAACTAAAGCGCGGGTGCGCTCCGAGGCTTTCACGGTGGTTTTGAGAACGCCGTCGACGTAGACATGGTAACTCTCGATGTTGGCTTGTTGGACTCCTTCTGGCGCCGTCCACCCGATGAGCACGGATTTGTTCAGCTGCCTCTCTAGCGTGAGCTGCCGCGGAGCAGGCACTAGCGACGAGAAAAACAGCTCTCCTGTTCAGGTCCGAGGGTAGATCGCGAAGGGTTGATCGCGTATAGGAGGGCAGCCAGCGAGGCGAAGTGTGAGTGATATGCGAAGAAGCGTGCAGCGAAGTCCAGTGGTAGGGATCGGGGCAGACAGGGAAGGTTCAACTATAGATATCTAGAATGCTATTCGATGGCAATGCCCCAAATGCACAAAGCTTATTTCGGAGAGTTCTATTTACTTGATATCTCATTTTGAGTTGTATCCCAATTTCGTTACCGAGACGTAGATAGTATGTGAATGTTCGTGAGTGCATTAATGCGTTCAGGATTTGCATGCGGTATACGATAGGTTCTAATTATAAAAAATAATGTTTCCTTTCTAAATCGATAACTATACTAAGACACTAATCTAGGGATTTGACAGTTAAATAAAGGCAGAATGAAAAGAAAATAAATTGAAATAATGCTAAAATTAAATCGAACATTTACAACAACATAAAATACAGGAGCAAATCTGTTCATCTGGAAGGGAAAAGTTATTAATTGATATTTATAAACTATGTTTTAATAAATTTAACTTAGTGCGGTTGTCCAATATCTCTTCGGGTTTGCTCTCGTCTGATAAGAATTATCAGAGAGAGGTTTAAAATATTTTGCTTCATAAATACAGCTCAATAAATGTATGCCTTTAGAACATTGCACCTTTGCACAAAAGGCTTGGTTAGTAAGCTGCACGTGGGTACTGTCGTTGTTCAACAATTTCTCGATACAGATTTGCTCGTTTCATGTATTATAATGTTTTCAATTTGCGAAACGGTCTCTGATTCTATTGATAACATTTCATATTGTATTCCAAAAAGAAACGAACTACATTCCATACGTGAATTATTTAGGGTCACGATACAAATAAAATGTATAAGAAGCCAATTACCATTGTCGTCGTCCTCCGGCCCGTCATTTATATCGACGACTTCACTAAGACGAGCTACATCACGACTCAGAGACAGTTCACTGAGAGCTGTCGTGTTTGTATCATCGTGCATAGTAGCTGCGACTACTTGCGACTGCTGAAAGGGTATCCAAAATCAACATGAAATTATTTCAAACATTTATATTTTTTTGAAAATGCTAGAGCTTTTTACGGTTCGACTCCGGAGGCACCTACGACCCACCCACCAATGCTGTGTTCTAGTTCGAAGAATGTGTTAAGGGAGACATTCTTAATTAAGGCGTTCCAACTAGCCCTCAGGCGTAGCAACGCGTTTGTGGTCGAATTTAGAAAGAAGTGTGATCCTATCTTAGGTTGATCACAGATGTCCATGGGCGACAGTGATCAGGTGGACTCGTTTGCTATCTTCCAGTTATAACAAAGTTCAAACATTAAAGTTAGAGCTATCTTCACATTAAACGAGATTCCCCAGAACTATATACCTGATGAAATTCTACAAGGTCATCTCCAATCAATCTTTGACAAAAGTTGGCTGGCACTAAGCCTCGACGCCCGTCCAGTAGCTCCGCGTCTAGCATTGTGGCGTTCGGATCCAGAGGGCCCCAGACTATTAAATAGTCGCCAGCATTTATCGACAGCAGCTCGCCATCGGGATTTTCAATCCTAGAATCGCATATTATATTTATATATTTAAACGTTTTTGAACTTTTGAAATGAACAAAAGTCAACCTTAGGGCAGTAGAATATTATCGTTTACGTCGAGTTCTTAGTCGTTATACATATGCACTGTATTAATTTTACATTATATGAACTTTTTATAGCATTGATGTATACAACTGCTTCAAAAGACGAGTTGAAAATGAAAATAGCTTTTAATAATTTTAAGACATACTTACTCTGGAGGTTCATAATTAAATCTGGCAATGTACACGCAACAGCGTCCTCGGCCAGGAATATCTAACATGTCAACCAAAGGTTCTGATGGTGCACTACCATTCATATAGTGCGTGTTTCGAACTGTAAATGAAAATGATTTATAATTCCCCGTTATGACAACGAATAAAACAACAAGAAAAAAATCCTACAACAACCAAAAAATGTATTACCATCCAATTCCAATCCTGAATTCGGCAGAATTCTTGACAAAGCTCTTTGATTTCGGTCATGACTGAATGATGTGTCTAAGACCCCTAGCCTATCAGTTCCAAATTGGCTATCTAATCCTAGGCTCCATGATGGTTGATGAGGTGTAACTGGAGTTGTTGCTCTAACTATATTAGTAGTATTAGTCCCATATCTACCTAAGCCAAGATCTATTTCGTCTATAGGTTTTAACTTAATATTCATAGCATTGGTTGCTGCTAGACCGCTAGAAAGAAGTGGATTTGTATAAGTACCCGCACCAGCTCCGTATGTGCCGGTGCCCGTCAAACTTGTATTGAGCGCCCCAATTTGAGTTCCGCCAGTCAGGTTTGTTAACGCGTTTCCCAGCCCTCCGGGGAAGGAAGATTGTATGCCGGCGAGCGTGCTCGCCAGTCCTCCAGACATACTAGTGGGTGGATTATTCAAACATCCCGGGAGCGCGGACCCCGCTATGGTATTCGTTATTGCTGGTCCAGTCAGAGGCCCACCCAAGTTCATAGCTGCGACATTTCCAGTGATATTCTGAAGGTTGCTCTGTAACCCTGCCAATGTGCTTGATATTTGACTGATGTTATTGACGAGTGGAGCTGTCACTGGATTGGTGAAGGTGACTTGATGGGTGTTGGATAAACCAAAAGAATTTGTGGTATAGGCGGAAACGGGATTGGTGTAAGAAGTAGGATTGTGCGCACTCATAGAGTAGTTAACGGAATTGGAGCTAGGTGCGGTGAATTGTCCGGTAGCATGGAGCGAGGAGAGAGTGGGCATGGTGTTACTCTGGCACAGGGCCACATGCCCCGTCGCTGTGTACGAATGAGGAAGGGGCGAGTGCGTGGGTGAATGAAACTCGCCCAGGGCTTGGTTAGACCCACTTGACTGCATCCCTGCAACAACATGTGTGTGCATATCATTTAAGGGATCAATAG
>DWNJ01001566.1:0-11803 GCA_018250275.1 Udranomia eurus
CCGCCTCCGCCAGGTCCGACTCGCAGTCGTCCTTGATGGCCTGCGCCGCCGCCGCCGCCTCGTTCGCCAGCGCCTCGTCCGCGCCCACTATCTGTTCACGAGGCCCCGCCACGAGACCGTTCACGACCAGATTCCAGACGACGACAGGTTCGGGTACGGGGAGCGGGATTGATGAAAGAGCACAGCATACTAAATGAGCACCACCCATGCATATTGTGCATGGGGTTTACATGAAGGAAGCAAATCTGATGTTCGATGGTAAGATAACGCCGCATGGTTGTTTGATTTTATCCTATTCTTGTAGACCTACTTGTGTTATGTATAATTTTTGTACAGGAAGTGCAGTAAGTTAGGAAAATCGCATTAGGTATATAATTGAGTATGAAATACGTTAAGGTTCAAATACAAAAGATTCTCGAAACCGTAAAATGTTTAAAATCTTGCTTTCATTCATTCGTAGCATATATCAACAATGAACGGTTTTTTTAGAATGATTATGTAGGAACATGAACTGCAACATATTATTTCCATAGATTTCATAGTAAAGCAATTCCAATTATACACTTATTTTTCTAGTTTCAATTATTCATAGACACATATGACATACATATACAGTGCCAAATCGAAATAAAAGATATAATGCTGTAGACCAACCTCCTTCTGCTTTTCTACGACGACAGTGTCCTGCTCGATCTTGATCATAAGCTTCTCGGTCTTGTCCGAGGTGTCCACCAGCTGGGGCTGCAGGTCGATCAGGTTCTGCTGCATCACGGCCACCTGCCCCGCCGCGAAGTCCAGCTGCTCCAGACCGGTCTCGTAACTGGCCATTATAATATTGTTATGGATATGCATGATTACATAGAGCAAACTTTATGTAAAAAGGCACTTATTGTGATTTTGATTTGATGAAATGGCGTACGCCGAAACACTTTTTAAGTCCCATTGCTGGTGAAGAGTCCTTTTTACACGACCGAGGTAGGTTTGGAGAACAACTAAGCCCAAAATAATTCAATAAAATATTACCGTATCCTCGCTTTGGTAATCTGATCCACTTTCAAAGCATACAGATTTTGAAAAGCCTTAATGAGCTCCAAATAACTCGTTGGCGTCACGTATACTTTTCTCTTTTGCTCCGAATAAAATCTGCGAAATTAAATAAATTTTCATGTTAATTATTTCTAGCGGCAAGGACGTTGGATGGGTCCAAAACGAATCGGGAACAAATGGGGACAGCTGATATAAATGAACATAGGTATCAGTATCGCACCTGTCGCTGAGCTGCACGACGCTGGTGTGGAAGAGCTGGCAGAGGCGCACGCAGGCGGCGCGCAGGGGCTCGGGCACGCCGCCCGCGCGCGCCACCAGCATGCTGGCCACGCGCTCCAGCGCCTCGCCCGGCCACGCCGTGAACCTGATCCACGATCAGATCACCAATTTAACACTTATTTTGACTATCTTGTCATTATACGGTTTTTCATTCTGCTTGCGTGAACGTATTACATTTCATTTGATGCTTACGAAACACTGATAATAATATATAAATATATTCCGGAGCGAATGCTGATCATCAGTAGCAGAAATCTGATGAGTCTTGGTGGACTCTTGCAATTAAGCCACAAATAAGAAATTATAATTATGATTGATGATCATACGAAATCATATGTCAGTTATGAAATCATAATTCCTTATATTTCTAAACAGTCCTTTATCCACATTTCTGCTAAATTTCGTTCACATTCCAAGATTCCAAATTACGAGGCGAAAATTTTTAGGCATCTATATGTATACCAGTTGATAGTGCAGCAGTTGATGAGCGAGGGGAACATGCGCAGGCGGTTGCGGAAGGCGTCCCCGATGGGCGAGAGGGCCATCACCACGCGCAGGTTGGCCTTCACGCGCTCCACGTAGAACCCGAACATCGCCAGCGGGCTCGTCTCTATCTTCTTGCCCTAAGGGAGAAAGAACATTTCATTACAACGATCTGGTCTAACAGCAAACATTTTCGCGAAATTATTATTTGGAGAAAATTATTTTAAAAAGTTGCACATTGATTGATGCCAATTTTATTAATTCTGATGATTCCAACTTCGCAAACTATTGACATCGCATCACACTAAACTGTGATCTAATCCACTTTGATAATATGCTTCAGGCCTTCCATGGTTGTGATAAGAGGACCCGTGACCAATAGCGAAACATAAAATGGGTTGACATCTTTATCTTTTGTCTTATTATGCATTGTAACATGTCATCAAACCTCACTCATTTACATAAGCAAAAAGCTTAATTCAAGCTGAAAGCATTCAGAATATACCAACCGTCTCTCTGACAGCAGCCTGCATCTTATCCAGAATCTCCACCTTCTCGTCCATGCCGTACAGGTTGGGGATATCACCCGTGTTGAGCAGCATGTTGATGTCTTCCACCATGCCTTCATACATTATCTGTAATCAAACACATTTAAAACTTTGTTTGTAAATGGCAGGAACTTTGGAATATGTTTCAAAATCATTTAACTAAATATTGTTAATATATTACTTAACATTAATTTGTTTAAAACTTAGATGTGTGTGTTTACCTGGTTATCGGCGAACAGAAAGACCAGCGGCTTCCCGCCGATGCCCGCCTTCATGAGCATGCGGCGGATGTCATCGCGCCACTCGTTCTGCCCGTACACGCGAGATATCTCGATCTGTGACGCAAAATTAAAATAAAATACATAAACATTTATATAAGCATACATTGCACACAGCACATGAATGAATTAAATCTATCAAGATTGTTTCCTGAGACGCTGAAAATTGATGATCTACCTGTACGACGTTCATTTCCAAGATGCTGGCGGCCAATTTAACCGCGCTGCTTCTGCCGCTGCCACCAACACCAACTAACAATAAGTTGCCTGAACAAGAAAAGTAACATTAAAAATAAAATACGTCCAGCTGCCCACCAAAACATGGTACAGAGCATTTCATGAGAAAGCTACTCTCACGATGACGGCTCACCATTGTCCTGCAGCAGCACACGAGTGCAGCGCGAGATGTGGTCAAGCGCATAGCGGAACATCACCAGCGACATCGGAGACGACGACACCACGTTGTACTCCTCCAAGTAGTACTCCATCTTCACCGCCATGTCGTCCAGATCCATTACCTGTCATACATAAACCGTGACTTTGCCGTGTCATTGCCAAAAAGGAATATTACTATTATTACAGATAAATCCTAAACGCGAAAAAAATTAAAACAGTTCGTAAGTAGCCATTGTAACCCGTATTTGCTTCCAACGTCCAAGAGAACTAAAGTCATGTCTGGTCTGTCATGTCATGGTCTTACATGTCAGCAACAAGTCAGACTGTTTTTTCATGACGAATCGAAGGTAACGATAGTACATACTTATAGCGTAACAAAATTCGTAATACGAAAGGATCAGACATCAACTACTCACTTGATCATAAATCTTGGGATCAGCGTCGGGTTCCATGTAGTTGCCGAAGAATATGTTGGTCACGTGCTTGTTGGACAGTTTCTCACCCTCGGGCAAGTAGCCCGTCTCCTGCATCACCTGCTCCATGTGCACGCGGAAGTTGTTGTATACCGCCTTGTACACCATGTCGAAGAGTTTCAGCCTGTGGGTATAGATGACGAGACGACACATAGTATTATATTTTGCTATAAAATTAATAAATTTATACCTAAGAAAAGTACAATACAAATTCTAAAGGAGGTCAAAATCTAGAATTGGTGACCGCATTAACTCAAATTACAATATAGCTGACACGAGAGTTTCTATTCAAACTAATCCAGTACGCCGAGGCCGAGCTTTTTATAATTGTTGTGTTTACACGCTAAATATTGTCTCTGTTACATATTCGACTGCGAGTATAATATGTTGGATGATTAACAAACCAAAAAATGTGTCAATCAATATTCATAACTAGAACGAAACGATCGACTCGGTCTGCTCAGGAGCAGAAGCCGGCGAGGGCGCACACAGAATGTCGGAACCTGTCATCGTCGTCCACGAGGCGGTCGTGGAAGACGCGGTAGGTCTCGTGCGTCCAGAGCAGCACGAGCTTGTGCAGGTCGCGCAGGTGCGAGGCGGGCGCCAGCAGCACGCCGCGCAGCGCGCGCGCGCAGTCGCGCAGGTTGAACAGATAGTGGCACTTGCGCGGCGTGGGCAGCAGCCGCGCGCGCGCGCCGCCGTACACCTCCAGCGTCGCGCCCACCACCGCCTGCGAGTGAGGGTGCCTCGTCTCTACTCGTTCATACTTTTAGCCCGCTTCTCCGACGAATAACAGCAACGCAACTATTCTGGATAACAGCAGTGTTCTTGCTGCTGTGCTCTGGTTTGAAGGGTGTGGTCAGGGAGACATACTTATCCGAGGCGTCCTCAGGGGTAGCAACACATTTGTGTTCGACCTAAGAAAAATCTTTGATCCTGTCTTAGGTTGATTAGAGATGTGTGCGGCAGTGAGCTATTACCATCAGATGACTGCACACTCGTTTGATACCTCTTAGTTATATATAAAAAATGTTACCAGAAGAGTGTTGAACCATTCGGGTTCCTCCAAATACATACGTGATTTGTTTTATACTATAATAGAAAGCTACGAATACGCTAAAATAGGAATTCTACTGTTGCAAATACAATCTATCAAACTAGCAGAGATCAAAAACAGCAATATTATATACACCTTCATCGTATAAAAAACTATTAACTAACCTTGCTCTGCCTCACTAAGGCATCCGAGAAGCCCTTAGCGAAATGCCAGTCCATGATGGTGCCAAATATTTTGTTGAGGGTGTTGTCCTCGAAGGCGTCCAGCGTGATGAGCAGCATGTGGCGCGTGAGCCGCGAGGAGATGAGGTTCGAGCCGCCGCCGGGAGGCAACATTGCTGACACCAACAGCTGGAACCACAACGTGTCTCGGCCGTTGAGGTAAAATTACCAAAAGTTAAAAGATCATTGCAAACCTGTGTAAAGGAAACCGAAGTAATTGGAGCGTTTACGTATAGACTGTCACTCAGACAGAGAGACATTTTCAGATTAAATATAAGAATGTCCAGGTTATCAAACTAGATCAGTGGGAATATTCTAACTTACCACGTCAACTACCTCCTGCCGAACCATCTCCTTGAGGTCGTACCAGTGACCGTGGTCGATCCATTGGCGTAGCAGCTCCAGTGGAGGTTGCGCCCCCCACTGCTCCTTTTGCGGCATGCTCAAATCATCCACGAACAGTACACACTAGAGAAAACGTATGAAATAGCTTAAGTGTAGCTCCTACAAGGGTATGTATGTACAAGAATTTTAATGTACCTTTTTAAGCATTTGTCCTTAAAATATCATACCTTTTTTCCCATCGAGGGACCGAATACGCCCTTGCGTCTTCTGTCCACCTTTGACATTATAATATCTTGAGTCTGTAAATAACATCAAAACTAAAAACAGGTATACCCGATAAATAAGGCATAATTATTGCAGAAAACTAACAAAAATATGCATAATGTAACGTTTTTCTCACTGTGACCACTTCTCATCGACTGAACCACAAGTGTTTTAATAAGTAAATTATATACACTATGTTTCGCCGCATAATACCGCATATATATTAGATAAGGGCAATACAACTATTTTAAAAGCAACGGAAGTTGTAACGACAGTCGGCTCTGTTTCACCTACATATAAAAAGAACGAGAAAGGTTGCCTTTTCACCTGATTAGCAGTAGTCCTCGCGGAAAAGTTAATGGTGTTAGTGATGTATTTCTCCCTGGGCAGCGAGAGCAGGAAGTTCAGCACCAGCGAGGACTTGCCGGTGCCCGTAGGCCCCACCAGCAGGATCGGCGTCTTGGACTTCACCATATTGTTCACGAAGTACCGAAGGCACGCGTTCTCGTTCGTCAAGATTATCAAGTCGTTCACCTACAGGCACCAAAGTGATGCGATTTTTATTTTATTATTATTTGCTTTCGGTCATATCTCCGATACACTTACTTTTAACAGAGTGCTGTGTGTCGTTGCGTTTGAAAATAATGGCCAAAAGTTCAGCAAGCAAGTTTATCTATAGTGAACAATTTGATTTTTTTTACCTTTACAGAAATATTCAGTGATCTAAGACTTACGAAATAAATAATATCTAGATCTGTCTTTATCGTTTGCGCGCGTACAAAAAACTTAAAATGGTAAATGCTCCGAGGAATTCGGAAGTTTCCAACATAAACCTTTCACTAACACAATTTCAGAAAAATTACGATACTACGCCACATTTCTATATGGATGCTCGTTGCTGTTGGCGCAAATTGCTGGTTAACCATATCAATATTTTTACTTCCTGCAGATTGTTCATAAAGCCCCACCTTGGCATTGGGGGGCAGCGGCGCCTCTTTCTCTAGCTCCATCCAGGGGATCCAAGTGCCATTGTTCCGTTTATCGTATACATAGTCGAACACCGTGTCCTTGTCCGGGAACAGCTGGCTCCTGGTCAGCTTGAACGATTTGGGTTTGGGGTACGCAGAGTTGCTGCCATCTAGCAGCTTTCGGAAGAACGTGTCGAAGATTTTTCTACTTTCGCCTGAAAGCAGAGTATAAATGCTATTGCCTTCTTTAAAATTCTATCTTTAAAATTAAAATTCTTAAGACCTATCAATGCACACCTTGACAGAGTTTTGAGACGAAGTTGATGATGCTTTAAACATGATCAGCATCAGACATCAGGGAGTTGCTTTCAGATGATAAAGATAGCATGCATGGATGCATATGAACCTAATCGTTTGCTACTTGTACCAAGGTCCGAAGTTAACATACCAGTGATGGTAGCGCAGACGCCCCACAGCAGCGCGAACACGAAGCTGCACTGCAGCCACACCGTGCTCACCTGCGCCTCGCCCTCCAGCAGACACCAAAACAGCCGTGAGAATGACTGTTAACCCACAAAAAGTTTCTTCCTGATTTTTGACCATTTAGTTCACGAATTCTACGGAACGTCATTCTGATTTATCGCTTTCACTGAATCGACCAGCGAAATACCACAAGATTCATTCTTGACGACTCCATCGATCTTAATTACGGTGTTAAGGGCGATGATGATAGTGGTATTGTAGACTACTCTTCGTTTCGAAGCTGCATCGTTTGACTGGCAAGAAAAGGCGCCCTTCAAGGCCTCTTCGGTATACAGATAAGTTTGGTAGAGTACGTAGGCAACGGATGTACGTGATAGTAGTATAATTGAATGTTTATGGGGATTGCGCAGTGATTATTGCTCACATGAAACTGATGTATCTCTCCAACATGCACGAAGTGGGAGCACTTGAGCTGTAAGAACTCGAAGACAGGCGGCAAGATCCAGTCGATCAGCTCCTGAATGAGCTCGAACTGCTCCGGAATCAGTTTCTTACTGAGATGCGTGTTGTACGATGCCAAGAACGCGCGCCAACCTAATTCAAGAACAAAAGGTGCACTATTTTCACAGTCTGCTTTAAATTCACCCAAATTATATTACTTGTACTTTAATGAGGACTTTTAGAACACAATGTAAAATATGTTAGTTTAACATGTATATATATAAAAATATATATTTATTATAGGGATATATTTAAAAAGAGTAGATATAAATTCATGATTAAATTTATGGAGGAACAAAAAAAATTAAAAATAGTGAATGTTACCTAATTGTTCGGGCTCCATGTATATCATGCCGCAGCGAGAGACTGTGGCCGGAGACGCGAACTCCAGGTCAGCTGGCTCGAAGATCAAGTTCATTTTGTTCGTCATCTATCAGTCAAAATCGATAATTAATGAAAAGTACAACTAGAGACCACAAGACCGTGCATGCACAACACTGATACATCTAATATGTGGCTACTTATATTAGAAGTGATCGTTCTTCAAAGTATGTTATATTTAGATATTCTGGAAATACTACTAGAAGCGCGAATAACCCCGCGGATTATGTAGATCGCATGCAATTGTGCAAGTTAAGCCCAGCAGTGGGACATAAAAGGGTTGCGGCCAGAATAGTGTGCGAGTGTGTGAGTGAGAGAATGAATGAGTGAGTGAGTGAGTCACCTGCACAATCTCGCCGCTCATTAGGCACAGCTTCTTATTATCGTCGAGCACCGTATTCATGTTCTCTATCCAGACGGCGTCCACGGGTCCGTCGAACAGGATCCACTTGCGCTCGCGCGACGTCGACGCGGCGTACTCGCGGAACGCGATCGCCAGCACTCCGTCCGACCTGAGTATCCAAACGTCTTCATGCCAGTACGTTACCACACTAGTACTTAAGAAGGTCAGTAAGGGCATCAATCGTGTCAGCACATTATTTTGAAAAGTAGAGAATGGGAAGGAAATCCATCAACGGCTTATTCTAAAAGTTTTCTATTTATTTTATTTTTTTTCTCTTTAAAAGAGGGACGCAATGTACTTGCCACTCATGCGAGACAGGATCGAAGCACCCATACAGCTGGCCCATGGTGATCGCCTTGGGGTTGATGATCCGATAGATGGCGCCGAACTCCTTGTGTCGTGGCGGCGGCTTCATCAGCTGCAGAGCCCGTAGCGATTCCGCCAGTGTCTGGTACGCTTGAGTCTTACCGCCCATTGGCGGGCCCACTATCATAAATCCATGGCGGACCAGCATCATCTCGTAGATCTAGATTAGAAAGCTACTGGTAATGGGGATGGAAAAGAGAGACAATGAAATAAAGCAAAGCATCTGAATAGAATTATATAATACTTTTTCTTTTAAACTTTGAATCAATTGTGTACCTGTATAATCTTCTCTAGATACCAAGCTGTGGGCTGCAGATTCCTCTTCTCCAATTCCTTGTTGATACAGCGAAGAAGTTCGGCACGATCCGGTTGCGGGATTTCAACTCCAGGAAACAAGTCTGAATATATACCCTCGAACAATGGCACATCCTGGCAAAAAAATAATCGATATCTGGTCATGTCAAAAGGCCCAATTACAACTACGCTAGGTTATTAAATAGGAGCTCTTTCAAATATCCTTCTTATATGTTCACAAATATTCTGTTCACATTTGCACGGGAACTCTCTCGACAAGCGTCAACAAGTTATTAGAAAACATATTATCAAGCTACATTCGGAAGAGAGGGAAATTTACCAGTCTACTGAATTTTCCCCCAATTTGCCAACTTGGAGCGCTTCAGAAATAAAAGTCAGATCACCTGCGAAAGAAACTTGGGCATGTTGACGTCGATGATGGCGCGCAGCACGAGCCGCGCCTCGTCGGTCCGGGGGAAGCTCTTCTTGAGCGCCCCGGAGGCCAGCAACACGGACTTGACGGCGCGCATGCCGTAGTCGTAGTGGTTCTGCGACGACAGCTGCTCCGAGCACAGCTTGTACGCCTGCACGATCTTGCGCGCCAGACTGCGCCATGGGAAAGAGATTGCAAGTAGCTTCTGTCTCTAAATGTGGTGGCATAAACGCTACAATCTTATCTCATTCTTCAGAAAAGCAATGCATCTCGCATTTACATACGATCTTAAAAAAATAGTTTTAATCTTGCTAGTCGACACTCTTTGCCAGCCCATGAAATCAAAGTTTTCCGTAGTTGTGGTCTTATGGAAACAAAAATCACATCACATTAAACATTTACATATACATATACCTTGCCTTACAAGTTTAAAGAAGAGGTTTTCTTAAGATTATCTTTATGAAGAACACGAGCACTTTTTTTGAAGCGAACGAAACCAAAACAAAATAATCGGTTTATACCGTGGTATACTGAATTAACTTATACTGAATTAAACAGGACTTAAAAGCTAAATCTGCCTGACCGTTCCAAGAAAGCTTTAAACTTCACAATATGTTTCTTAAAAAATGTAAAACTCGGAAGAATATTTACGGTCCAGCGTTGACGAAGCCATTGGAATAGAGGGTGATCTCTCCAATCATCGCGTAGTCCGGAACCATCATGGCGACGGTCCGGAACAAGACCTTCAGGTTATCCGGCAGCTCCGTCCGACCGGCGTAACTGGAATACGTCAGAGAAAAAATTTTGACCACACACCAAGAAGCTCATAAGACGATATGTAAAATTTCGATATCGGTACATGAAGATTTAAAAAATTCCAATTTCAATTTGCTCTTGTTTCACTTATAATCAAGTACCTGACCTTCTTTTCTATCCAGACTATCTTTTCTATCCAGTAATGACATTTGAAATTCTCTGCAATTTGGTTAAGAAGATTAAGCCGTTTCCTTTATAACTAGAATGGAACAGAATAACATACCCTGGATTCATGGTGATGAAGACGGAGCAGGTGGGGTTGAGGCTGATCTCGGTGCCCTCGAAGATGAACCGCTTCTCGCGACGCAGGATGGCGAGCTGGATGGACAGGATCTGCTGCGCCACCACCGACAGCACCTCCAGCTCGATGCGGTTGAACTCGTCGAAGCACGCCCACGCGCCCGACTGCGCTAGACCCTGCGTACAACCACCTCATGCCTGAGTACCAGTCACTCAATGCTAAGGTTTATCTTATTAGAATTGATAGACAAAATAGTTCAATTAAATACATTTAATGTATCATGACAACTTAATCAAAGATTGATATATGTGACGGTCATAGAAAATGGAAATGCTACTCGTTTTCATTCCAAATAATGTGTAATTCACACTGCATTACTATTAATTGAGGTTTGTGTTTTCAGAAACCGAGTGACTGCCACCATAATCATTGCAAAGTACTCGTACAACACTTATTTTAATGGAAATTTCTCTATTCCTGCTGAAAACAAATGGTAATCTTATATATCTTATCAAAAAGTTCACCTTAAAGAACTTTCCGAGCGCTTTGTAATCGAGTCCATCGGAGCAGTTGAACACAACACATTTCTTGGCAACAGCTTTGGCCAGATCCTTGGTGGTCTCGGTCTTACCAGTGCCCGCGGGACCTTCGGGCGCCCCGCCCAGATTCAGCTTCAAAGCGCTCATAAGCGTTCTGGGTAAATAAATGTAACTTCAGTTATAAGATCTTCTATACATTAAAAATTTGAAAGAATGACGGTTTCGTCGTTGTAGTATGGTCGCGCCATATTTTTCTAAACGCTGATTTTACTACTTCTATTTGACTTTTCCAATTGAGAATGCTAGGTGGACATTCCAGCAGTGCAAAATGGTCAAAAAACGTGCAAAAACGGACACGGGTCCTTTTTATACAAGTGTCAGCGCGCACCTGTATACAGAAGAAGCACCTGTGTACAGTACAAACACACAGTGGAAGCACTTGTGTAAATTTCAAGCACGTATGTAAGGAACGAGCACCTGTAGCAGCGGTCGGTGAGCGGCGTGGCGACGAGGCGGCCAGTGTTGCCGAGGTACTCGAAGCCGTACTCCACGTCGGTGGTGATCATGCTGCACAGGATCCGGTCACCGCGCCAGTAGTACCGCAGCTGCGAGATCCAGTTGAAGTCTGCGACGTCGCGCACTTGTTTTGACTCCATCTCCTCCAGGATCGAGCGCCCTGGACGAGGCATAACGTAACGTAATGTAAAAATTACATACGTAAACAATACACAGTAAGTTTATCAATAGCTGAACTATGTACATATGTATATCAATAATTGGTGCATTACTAATATTTCGGATATACCAAATGGAACTATCAAAGATCACTCAATTGTATTTCTGTGTAAGTTTTAGCAAAATTTACCAAACTACATACAAAATATACAACAATATTTTAAACCTGTGATTCTTGATTTCATGATAAAAATTGGTCTATCGCCATCCTTATCAAAAACAACACTGAAATTGGAATATGATGGTTGATGA
>DWNJ01001567.1:0-11801 GCA_018250275.1 Udranomia eurus
TCTGTCCCGGCCTTAGCCCCTCCTAGGCTTGCCACAAAACCCGGTGAAGCTGTAAAGGCCGCTAGGGCCAACAGCAACTACATATTTCACAAAAACAAGACCAGTTTAAATATAGACTGAGAAATTATTATTTATGTCTTAGTGTACCTATATTTATATTGAGGTTTGAATCCCTGTTTAATGGGATTTAGCAACAAAGCCGGGGGACGGAAGGCTAGTTGAGTCATAACTTTTCCGAGCCACCGCGGCGGTCCCATTCCGATTACTATCTACAATTCCAGCCCATATCGTGTATTACTGCGGGCTTTATCGAGCCTCCCTCGGGACATATATTTTATTTAAAGCTTACATATGTATGACGTTCAGGGCACGAGCTGTGTACCTAGGACATACCTAAACTACCCCTTCATAGCAACAACGGAAGGGCCTCACCCTTGAGTAGGTGTACGTTTATTTTTTATTTTTTACCGCATTTTTAAACTGTTTGCGAACGTCACGTGCGTACATGGTTAGCCGACTTTGCTGTAGGGATTTGAAAGTGTGGTTTTAGTTCCCTCGAAGTAATTTTATCATTATTTAAAGTCGCGAGGTAAATTATTTTTTATTACAGGACGCCCAGTGTCTTAAGCGATATTAACTTTTAAAAATAAACTAGGAATTGAGATGTGACAAATATTCACATAATATAGACGTTGGAAAATAGCTAGGAATTAAAAAATATGGTTGTCTATAAAGTCGGTTTACGGTCAATAATTTTACGTGATAACGTCATAAGGAAAGATTGTTTTACAATTACGTACTTTTATAAATTGAATTGAATTATTATCACTGAATTTTTTGTATAATAATACGAAGGCGTTAATCGAAAATTAAAATTTTTTAGAAGGATTATTTTAGGAAGAGAGATAAATCCGTCACAAGCTAAAAGCTTAGGCCTGCGAAACATGACACTTTTTCGTGCTCGCAGCCGGCGTTCATCGATTTACAAGATATTATTACGTCAAAAAAACCACATGTTATTGTTTTATTCAATGACACATACCTGTTGACATTTACTTTATCGTTTATAAACTCGTTTAATGAGGCTAATAACAACCTCTGCAGTATACATTTACTATGTCTGATCTTTTTGATTGACTTAGGTCAGTATGACTAATAAATGAGTTTGCATAGCAAAGTAATGGGAATTATTAGTTTTATCGTTTTCACATTACATTATAAACGCAATAAATATTCAAATTGCGCTAAAATACATAAAAGTCATTGCAAACATAATAAATTACGCTAACCTTATATTTATACGCGTCGCACGGAAATTTAAATGTTATCTTACTTAAGGAAATAATGTTTGTGTACGAGTGGGAGACGAGGAAATGGCGATAGATCGTTTCTGTCCTCAGAAGAAGCGAGATTAGATCTTAGCTTATTTAATTTTTTACTGCCGCCGATGTACATTAGTATTCAACCTGAGACATCGACATTTTTACGAATATTATGTCTTAAGTAGACCACAAATGCGTTGCTACAGAAAATAAGTTGGAACGGCTATCCTGTCTCCCTTACCTTCAAAACCTCTCTTACCTTACCTTCAGAAAACAGCAGCTAGCTAACTCTCCTGTTATAAGACAGAAATAGGTGTAACAGGGTTTCCCCCAGAGTCGATAATTTAAATTTTATTTACAAATTTAAAAAATTGCATGCCTAATTTCTGGCAAATGTGAGATCTGTACACACTAACCCACTACCATCTACACACTACCATAAATGTAAACCACACTTAAGCAAATAAATGCTTTATTATTATTATTACACAATGCCCTACCACATTGTACTTATTCTCGTGGAGACGAATTAGGTCTTTGCATAAGTCGATAACTCACGATGTTACGTCAAACGTCGCACAATCGCCGTTATAGAGTCAAGGATAACCAGACTCCTCATATACCTATCTCACTACTTATAAATTGAGCGGTACCTTACCGTATTTGTTCTACTCGTTAATCTGTTTAGACATAATAATTTGCGAATTCAGATAAATATGCGTTCCGGCAGATGTGTGTGATTGTCGCTAGATTCGTGATGATACTACAATATCCGTGATTCCCGATCCCTGAGGTAACCCTCAATATTCCCTATATTGAGTGAGCGCAAATGTGTATATATTAACTTTGCGAAATATTGTTCTACATTAACTCAATCCTAATTAAGATACATAACAGTGGAAGAGCGATACTTACCAGGAAGTCCCGACTACTAGTTTTTAAGGATTTTCTTAAATAAACGCATATTTTATTTTATTTTTATTAACTCAGCAAGAGCTTTGTCATAAGATTCATCCAGTCTACCAAAGTGGACATTATCAGATCTTATTTCTATTACAATAAATGTATATAACCATACTGTACGATGCAACGAAACTCTCAACATGCGAAACAGTATCGTACTTATTATTGTTTTATACTTATACAATAGGTAGTACTGGCGTCCAAAATATCTCTGTACTCCGGCGGCATATCTCCATAGTGCAGTAGGTACGGGTATATCAAAATCCGCGCAGTAATGCACGGCGGGCAGAACTCGTGCAGTATCGCCACTCGTAAACAGTGCCAGGTATTATCAATGGGATAGGTAGGGTTGCCACACCTCGATCGCACTATTTTCCATAAGATATTTTTTTTTGTTTTATTGCTAGAAAATGGCAGTTGGTTAGAAATTTAAACGCGAACCTTGTTTCTATAGTAGGGTTTATAAACATTTTTATAATACATGTTAAACTTTATTTTTATTTTGTCTAAACAGTTAATTATGATCAAATTATTATGCCAGTCTAAAGCCGTAGATCATGACCAGATAGTAATCCGATAACAAAGTGTTTCTTATCAAACTCAAATACACACAACACGCACACACCCTCACATGGGAGTTGTTTCAAATTGACATTTAAAAAGTTATACTTTAATCGCACATTTGGCATGTATGCAAGTTTCGCAGCCCTGGCCGCAGCCCGCCCGTTACAGCGAAATGTACTTAACTCGCACCCCAGTTAACCCTTGCGTCGCGGCATTTAAAAATTTAAGGCTCTTTGTCCCCAATCGGGTGGCCCGGTGAGCTCTCGTTGATACACGCGATGAGGAAAATGACTAACAAAAAACACTCGTTGGTGGAAATATGTCGCGATGCTGAAGTACGAAATTAAAAATTACTCGGTATGTAGGTAGAGTACCTATACTTGATTGAAAGATTGAGAAAAGAATTAAAATATATGGGAATTAGTGACGTGTGTCGTTATGTCACGTGGTCTAAGAAATAAAAAACTCGTAGAAATGTTTACAAGTTCTCTATTCGTTCTATCTAATAGAATAGAATGTTATCCATTCTGCGATTGCCACATCCCGTACAAAATGCCAAGTTATTCTTTTGACAATCACTAACGCTACGTTTTCTAAGTTTCGCGACGCTTCCTAAGGCTAAGACGATAACGATCGTAGAAATAGAATAGAAAAGAAACGTTGGTAATATGGCTAAGCCTGGTGTACTGTACCGATACTATATACTATACGTGTACCTTCACTATACTGTATCGTACCTACACTAGCCGCTTGGCTTAGTCTGCTGCCACGTGGATTTTTACGTGCTATATCCGAATTCAGTTCCTCGAAATGGATAGGATTTTTTTGATGTTATTTTATGTTCTGTGACAGAATTGAATACGTTATGTCTAACTTGAGTACGCGTGACGAAGCGTGCGTAGTGTTTCTTTGTACCTCGTTCATGAGTCATTTAATATTTGTATGTATAATATAGTTTCGGCATAGTAGGTAAATAAAAAATAATAACGAATGGTAGTACCCTACTACTTGGATATTTAAAGATTTGTAGAAAAACTAGGCTTCGTTGCATGTTAACTGAATGGACTAAAATTCAAACCAAACCGAGTCAATATTTTTTCTAGATTACTCTATGTCTACTCTATGTCATATTCTGTGTCCCTGTCGATGCTTATAATAAATAATAGTTCGTAATCACAATTATACTCACATTCCCATTTATAACATCATGTTGCGTGTTACATATAAATCATCTACCGCCATCGTCCCATGAATACCTATGTAATTTTAATATTTTTAACATATTTTAATCTGTACGTCTCGGTATAATTAAATAGATTGTGTCATATCTGATTCCAAAATGTTTTCATGTGAAATAACCAGTGACTTTACATATCGTTTGTAATACATTCTCTTACAGTTAAACGAATAAATGAGTTGTCATTTTCAACTTCACGGTTTTAGTGATGATAAAACTTGGAATAGTCTTTTCCTCGTATGGTTTATGGTATGGGTGTATGTATGTGCGTATATCAGATACATGTACAGTGTTTCCTGTGTATGTGTGTTATCTAACGCTATGGGTTTGTGTGACCTCGAGCGTTCTAAGAAATTAAACAACATATAAGTAAGCGGCATCAGGCATGACTTGTTGATTTACATTCTAGATCTGGATTTTTAATACCTACGTACTGACGTTGGTTTATCTAAGCGACGCGAGCCTAAGTTACAAACTGATTATTTATTATTGTTTAAAGAATAAGTTGTCATTTTTGAATTGGCTCTCATGTGGCCTCATTAGAGAATTGGCTCTGCTCGAATTTCTTTCTCGAAGAAATTCGATACAGTTTTTTCATTACTTTTCTTTTCTTTCCAAAACTTAAGATACGTATGCTGTAATAGAAACATTTTAATGACCATATGCACCATCAATCACAATTTTAATACTAATATGCCGCCACAACATCATTTATTTTAACTATTAGGTACTATTTAGATTAGATTACTATATTACACTAAGCCAAAGTTGTAGAATTGCTAACTTGAGTAGAGTTTTACTAATCTTTTCTTTCTCTGGGTTGCTGCCGCTAACGCAATTGCTAAAGGAGAGGATCTCTTCTTCTTAAACACTTCTTCTTTTGTCCTAGAAGCCAACCCAATTTTTAACAACACACGTGTTTTAACGCCGTGAATTTAACTCACAGTTCGCTTAGTTAATGTGCCATATAAGCCAATATAATATTGAAATGAAAAACGTTTTCCTTTACCGCCTTGACCGCGACCTTCAGAGTCACGTTGTGGCGTTGGGAAAATAGGTTTTGTTATTTGTTTGCGTTATAAAATATGCGAGATAAAATTTTAATTTTTGTACTTTATTGTATCAAAATCACAATCCGTGAAATGTCGTCGTATTTGAAATCTCTGGAATGATCTTAGTGCTCTTGCTTCTTAATGCCCTTAAGACTTTACTTTTAGGTAATGTAACATGTATCAGAGGTTTTTACACTGCTTATTCATTACCGACTAGCTGGCCCGGCACATTTCGTACCGCCTCCCAGTCTCCGTCCCACAACATTTTGATTTATGAACCGATTTTTATGAAACAAACACTAAATGTTAAGTGAAGCTTACCCCAATACATCAGTGATTTCATTCAAATCGGATGAGCTGTTTTTTGTGGGTTCTTACGCTAAAGACCCCTAAAATGGATTTCTCTTAGAGATCTTCTATGTACAGACAGCAATCACTTACAGATTTATTATATGTATAGATTGAATGATAACATTTTTTTATTCTACATTCGTGAAGCTCATTTGGTTTTATAGATAAAAAAGTCTTCAAAAATGTACCCATCGTTAAATTAAAAATGTCTATCTGTCGTATATTAGATTAAAAGTGTCCACACATTAGAGAGAATTCCGAGACTACTTTTATTACTTTCCGATAGACGTTATTGCCTTTATGCATATTTATTGTTCGAGGCGGTTGCTTTGTAATGAGATACCGTATTAATATAGACACTTTTAGTATTAATTAGGTTATTTAGTGGCGAAGAGGTATCCTGCGCACCGTTACGGAACCGAAACGAGTTTGTTTTTGTGACCTGTGTAGGTATGTATACAGTTTAATACGATGATTTTATGACTTGTATACTAATAACGTATCCTTATCTTATCTTTATATGTTTTACAAAAAAAATTGAACTACTGAGAGTTCATTTAGATAAGATTTAATGAAAACAGAAATTTTTTACTCTTGTTTTTATGTACTGGCGGACTAATAAATATGTTGAAACTATTTATGTCCCAAATCAAACGTTTCACGTCTCCATCCATAAATATGTATTTTAAAAAACCAACGGATTTGAATCGTACGGTATGCGGAAAAAAAAGAAAATTTATTCTTTTTTTAAAACAAACGCGTTGATCTCCTTCGTTTTGGGCTCCCGGTTTTGGCATTCAGCGGTTGGCATGACGGCTGACGTGGTGACAGACAAGTGACAATCTTGGGAAAGATTGAACGATAAACTCGATAAGGTCCATGAAAATATTTAACGGGTTACGTGTTGTATGCGCTGTTGTTACTCGCTGACGAAATGTTTGGTGATGATAGTGTTTATTTTTAACTTAGTACACGGTTGGAATTTGTTGAAATAATTTTGTACAATTTTTTCTTTAACTTTGACCAATTTTAATTCGAAAATGTTATTCCAAAACTCATTACGATCTTTTTATGATTAATCAAATTAAACTTTATCTTACGAATAGTGGTTTTTCAAATCAGTTTCGTATTTAGGTACTCAACCTACCTAGCTATTAATTCTTTGAGTGTAAAATGGCGAGTAAACCCATTATAACTTTATATTCACAGCTAATTGAACCGAGTTTGCGCTCGCGGACGCAATGAATAAATAAATTTTCTATTAAACCCGCTCCGCGTTATGGCCGATCTAACAAGACACCGAGTTAAAATATAATTGTTAAACATGAATTTGTAATTGTTCGCATTTATGAACTGTGCATTTCAGATTCGAGGTGAGCATTATTCAAATTGCGATTCGTTTTAACGATGACTGTGGGTCGCAATGAAGTACAAATTTCTCATATAATCTTAACTTTACAGCAAACGAAACATTTAAAAGTTAGTATGTTTGTATTTGCAGCAATATTAGAGGTATACCTAAAGTAGAAGAGTTTAGCAGTTATTTCTGTTAACGTTTTAAGGCAAAAATAGTCCAATTTTTTATCAGTACACGCGAAATAGCGTTCTACGCCTATTGGTATTAAAAATGAAAAATCAATAAAAACGAAGTTAGGTAGTATTGGTACTTCAACGTCGATATTTTTATGTAAGGCCATTTACATGATAATACAAATTTCTTGCCTGTTGAATACAATAAAGATTAAAGCAATAAATTGTATTGTCTAAATTACAAGCCACATCCTTCCTCATTTAGGCAGTTTGTTGGTGTATACAAAATGACACTTCTTGAAATTCAGTGTTTGGCAAAAATTATCGGTCAAACACTATAGTAAGCAGAACTAAGTAATATACGACATCTCTAACAACTACAATCATGATCTTTGCAATTCGCAATAACCGTTCGTCCGCGTTACGTACTCGTATATGTTTTATTTAAAATATCTAAACCATGTGATATGATACCAAAGTCTTCGACATAAATAATCATTAAGGAATAACTTGATGATGATTGATTGATGTCGTAATGATCGCATTAATCAGTGGAATCATTGTTTTCTTGTTATATCATTTACTTGTAAGAACAATTTTATATGCGACGAAACGGATACGTTCTTGGAAAATGTTCAAAGACATTCTGCGCAATGGCGGCTATTCATGGTAAATTGTTATACAAGAAGATATTTAATAACAGTTGACTTAAGGTAGTGGAGATTTTTTTTTACTATTATTCTAAATTGATTGTGACTGAACTACCCAAGTTTTGTATGGGAGTTCTGTCATATTACAATAATCCACGCGAGCAAGATCGCCGGACACAGCTAGTACGTACAACATATTAACCGAAGCAACAATTTATTTGAAGCAGAACAATAATTAAATTCCTGTCACATTATATTATGCAACAAATAACAGATTCTCTACCGTTTTCCTACAGTATAAATTGCGGGTCGTGCGCATTCAATCAAGTGATAAATACACAAGGAAACACGCAGAATAACTGTATTCTATTATTGTTAAAAGTTATTAGAATGCCATTATATATGCATGTGTGCTTATTAATGTCTCACGTGTATTACGTACAATTAATACCTTCCTTTAACGTTGCGTTCTGTTTTTGTAATGTTGATAGAGTATTTGTGACATGTTCATGTAACTACCAGACACATTTAATATATTATTAATTGTAAGAAAAGAAACCTGTGTGAATCGCACTAGCTGATGCAATCTCAGTTAAGCATGTGGCCGTTGTACATGTGAAAATATATATGCCAGACAAATCTACAGAAGACATTTGCCTGTCCATAGACGTTTTTTCCCAACAAAAACTTTCTTTCAATGTCTTGAACACTCCTTTTTATTTCGAAATATTTCTTAGAGAAGCCTTAAATCTTTATGCATTGGAATAGTTTGGCGGACTGTACTACTAGGCCTTACCTGGTCGTGGGAAGAGACCCGTGCCCGGCAGTGGAGCACACCATGGGAAAAAACCAAGACCGGAATCCAGCTAACAAAGGTCCTTCAGAATTATAAGCCTCGTTATTAATCAGAAAATAAGTTAAACGATAAACTCCGTGGTTCTATAGTACCTACTAAAATAATATAATCTTTGTATTTTTTGTTAAACTAGTTTTTTACAACCTTTGGCTTGAATGAATTATTTTATTGTCAAGATCCACATTCTACCTGGCTTCCTACCAAAACCGGAATGGATATACAATATTTTTAAAATTTCGTTGGTGCGGTTCAAGCTACAAGGACAATTGTAGAGATTATCTATACCTATGTAGGACAATGATGTCTATAGCGACATGCCTTGCAAAAGGTTACCTGTTTCAATTCCGGTTAAGCAGATCTGGGGAATAAATGTAGATTATCTTTTCTGCATAGTTTGTTTACTAGCAGTGCTGTGTACCCAACATAAAAGGCGGTATGTTTGTATTACTCCATATAGGCCTGATGTTCACAACGAAACGTCTTGATTTGCAATTTCTATAACGTGAAACGTGAATTGATGCGTTTGTCGCCATTTAATTTTGTAAACTACGAGTATACATGCTCGTACATATATGGATCACACCTTTTCGGCCACAATAGGCACAATTTTGCGTCTCTCGAGCACGTCAATCCAAAGTTCATAATGGGGATTAATAAATTTTGTCGAGTCTGTCACAGCGAAAGGTACTCGGTTCACATCCCATGTACGGCGAGATCTTCTGCACGATTTCATTATACGTATTGTGTGAGGCGCTGAGCTGACACACCGCGGTTTCTTTGTACAATCAACGACACTACACCCAGTTGATGTATACACAAATAACTACTTTTCTACACGAGCGTCTTAGGAACTAGGACGATGCTCTAAAGCGACGAAATTGCAATTTATGTATTTTGGTTGATAAATGCCGTGCATGTTTTTTTTGCCTTCAGCGCAAAATATACCTAATGATTTATAGCAATTTTAATTTAATCATCAAAAAACTTGTGTGTCTCGGTAATAATGTATTTGCATATTATAACCCAAAACCGCAGGGAGCTGTAAATGTTGGGTTTTGCGAAACGGGTTTTTGATCGGACGAACATTTTGAATGGTTATCGCGTGTACCCCGCATAGAGTCTATGCGAACGATCTTATTTAATGCTATCGGCAGCTGCGGCAGATCGGAGCTATGCGAGAACGCTTTCCGTGCGCAGTACAATTTTGCGGTTTAATATCGCATACCGACGCGGGAACAAGGATATTATCATTCGGCTGCTAAAGGTCACTTGGTTTGAGGAGAGACCGGTCAGCCTTGGGCGCCGTAATTCACTTTCGTACTCGACTGTACATGGCCCTTCGTGTGGCCTCATTTCTCAACACTGTTTGCTTTGTTCTTAAAACCTGCTGAACGCCGATTTTCAATGCGGTCGCCTACCGCTTTTTTTTTCGTGCAATTACTTCGCCGAGTGGCGCGAACACAAGGAACACAGTAGCGGCCGTTTAAAGTTGAAAAGTAAATGTCACTTTGTTAATAAATTATGTAGATTGTATCGTGACCGTTGATGAATAATGAGGAATGAATTGTGTTGAGCATAATTATTTCTCGCTAGTCGCAGTCGGCGTCGTTGCTCGCGTTTGGCAAAGTTTTTTTTTTGTTTTTCGTCTATCGCAAAGAATAAGACGTACAGACGGCAGTCGAGTGTTATTAAATAGACACTGTAATGATTTCCTTCAAGCATTTAGACTTGGTACATAGAATTTCAACCAAAGCACTCTAACCAACAATTCCTAAGTATGCTTTCTTAAATGTAATTTACTTTGTTAAGTTACATGAAGTGCTTGTATGTTATATATATGTATGATAGTTATTGCGTTCATTATTGCATAAGTCGTCATTGACTCTTCAAATAGTAGTCAAAGTTGTATCAGGTAGTATCTTCTATTTTCTGTTGAGCTTCAGATTGAGATTATAATGTTCCACTGAGAGGTACACGTGTCTCGCATCTGTCGTTTCTATAAAAAGATTCCTTTGTTCTATGCAGAATGTGTTGCGATGAAAATTTATGGATTCTATCATTCTATTCGCCCGTTCCCTTTGTTGTTCGCGTTTGGGTGATTGATTCGATTTTGAATTTGTGACCCAGATTTGTATGTAGTGTGTTAGTGTTTTTCTGTCGTTATCTTAACGCAGATACGTTTGAGTATTTTAAAGACTATCCCTGCAAATATTTTTCTAGTATAAAGTACTCACGACGTAATGCTTGCAGTCGTATTTCTTATAATGAAACTCATACGATAAGTCTGACATTAATAAAATCACAGCGCTCTAGATGATCTTGAGATACATATTTCTGTCTTATAAGTGTTGTGCAGTGTTCTTCGTGCTGTATTCTGGTTTGAAAGGTGTGATCAGGGAGACGTACTTAATCGAGGCGTTCCAACTTAGTTCTCAGGTGTAGCAACGTTTATGGTCGCCTTTAGAAAGAACTTTGATCCTATCTAGGGTTGGTTACAGATGTCCACTAGTGGCAGTGACCACCACAATCAGGTTGACTGCTCGTTGAATGCTCGTTTGCTACCTGCTTATTATTTTTATACATTTTATACCTGCTTATTATAGTTATAAAAAAAACCTTTTTTGTGCAAAACTGTTTACGATTTAGCTATTAGCTATTTTATTATTCCCCTTATCTGGATACTACTAGAAAATATCATTATTCTTTTCTTCCATTTAAAACAAGTCTCGCGCTTCAATTTAGATGCTATTTGCTTTGAAGTTATAATAATAGTAAATCCTCTCCTATCTCAACCCCAGGTGCTCTCACGTACCAATGATCGTTTGACTTGAAGGCTGCTAGGAGCTATTCGATAGGGTTTAAATCTAAATCTTTCCTATTTTACTGGTAATGGAAAACGCTGGTGCTCTACAGTTTTATTGGTCACTTTGGGAAATGATTGCGTCGTAACGCGCGCCGAGCGATACTTCACGTTGGGAAGTGCATCGATTGCGATGCACTTACTCGTTTAAATGTTTCTCACAGTTTATCCTATAGGTACATACACGAACGTAAACTTTCGATTTGATGCGAGGGATATAAAATAAGTTATGTTTATTAGTGTGATTGGTGGCGATTAGTGATATGGGCGTGACACACAAAAATGGTAAACCGAGTATGGTTAGTAATGATATATTGTATTTACTTCGAAGGTTTGTATTTTCGAAGGTGGTAGAACCTTTTACGGTTCGACTCCGGAGGCACCACCGCCACACCTATTTCTGCCTTATAACAGCA
>DWNJ01001568.1:0-11799 GCA_018250275.1 Udranomia eurus
TCTATTTAAAATATAACGCGGGCAAAGGTGTGGGTAATAGCTAGTCTACATAAAGATAAACTACATAATCAGCTTGTCTAGATCATAATACCATTAACCACGTTGACGAACGTTGGGTGCCATCAGGAGGTATTGGGCAGATTGTTAAGTCGTTTCATCTGTTTCGAAGGGCATGGTACCAGTCGTGCTACCATCAATTTATTGTTTTATACATATTATTGTGGTTGTTAGACCGCACTAAAATTTATCGGAGTCTATGTGGAACTCTTTTATCGATTTAAGCCTAGCGAAAAGGCAGGTGGGTCACCTGATGTGAAGTGATCACCGCCGCCTATGGACATTTGCAACACCAGAGGTAACGTCAATGCCAACAATTTCGACCAGTGACCAGGATCAACCTGCATTGCAGGTGGTAAGATACGCCTCAAGTTATGAGAAGAAGCATGCACTGCAAATAAAGAAGGTCGACCCTTCTTAACCGAACCAAGCAACCTTGAAAAAAAGTCCAAGTTAATTATTGGTATAATTCAGAATGCACCGTGTACAATAAATATTCATGTTCTTATCTCATAAAGCGTTAGAATAATTAATAGTATTAGTTACTTTGCGGAAATCCATAATAACTGAACAATGTGGCACAGATATTTAATCATTTATGTATAAAATTACAATAAAAACTATAAATTGAATTGTAATTGTAGCATAACTTACTCATAATGTTTGTGCTAGTAGTAACTTTTGTTTTATAAACTCTTTTAACATCGACAAGACATTTTTATGAACTTGAAATGGCGATTGAACTTTACCGCTCGCCAGCAGTAGCACTACAATTACATCAGATCTGTCATAAAGAGCATTGCTTGTTGCAGCATTTCCCCAGACTTTGTCCGAGTAGAATTTTTTTCTGTCGTGACCAAATAAGTTAAATGTATTTAACCCCCTATGTCTATGTATTCCATTTCTATGAATTTAATTATTCATAGAGTCGGTGTAGATTCTAAATGAAGCTTGCAAATCACAAAGCTCATGTTTCCAGCGGTCACATACGACTTTGTTTATCGGTCTGTCTCCTACTACAAGTGCTGGTACTTGAGCGTTTTGAATCTTTATTTATACTGTTATTCGAAGTATCCCCTTTCAAATTAAAATACACCCTGCTAAAACGTTGCGGTGATATTACAGCATTCACAACAACCACTTCATTATTCTCAAATAAACAAACCGACGAGAGAAAGTTCAACTGTAAAACAAAAGCACTGAGTACGTTTTTCATTCGTATCATTGAAGCATAACAGTTTAAATGGAGAAAAACTGTAGCTCATCAGTCATTGGCGTCGAAAGTTGAGTGAAAAAACCGTTTAAATTCGACTCTATTACCATAAACATAAGGCGCGATCCATTGAGACGTTTATCTACACGCAGTGACATCAAACTCTCACTCTTTCACCAATTAATTGAAGTCAACGAATCGCACACGCGAACAGTAAAAACTCGAAGAAAGTAGTATTACGACAGAGTATTGCTCGCACAAAAAAGCCTATCATTGTTTTGCATTGCCGTCTCTTTCTAATGTGGGCGTAATGTGTCGCTGTCTCTCTCAGAAGAAAGTGCGCGTACGCATCCAGCTGAACGACTTTACGTCATGTATAGTATAAGCAAAATGTAAGAAAAAAAAATTTATATAAAATGTTCACGGTACTATTACTTAGTACACACACTAAACGTGGATAAATTAATGAAAAGTTATTGTATTTATATTTGTATTTCGGGTATACGGAAAACAGAACGGACAAAAAACCTAACTATACATTTTGCATAGTTTATGGTTATGAAATAAGAAACTAAAAATGATAGTTTTAAACAAACAAAACAAAATAAACATTGTAAATCGAAAAAGTATTCGCCAAACTACTTTCAGGTTGAAGTCGAAATAGACGTTAATATTGGAGCAAGTTCAATAACACTTAACATTTAACTGAACAAGATGTAAACAAAAAGAAACATCTGACATTCTTAGATATACTTTCATCGATAGTAAGAGTGAAAGATGACGTCTATCGTGAATCAGGGTGAGAGCGAGACAGTGGTAAGCCTCAGGTAAAATCCGAAGGAGTGAAAGAGATAGCCGACCAACGTGGATAACAAGAAGGTGTGGGAATGTGCAGGTATAGGATGCAATTTCTGCTTTCCAAGTGATAGTGGACTCAAAGTTTGATAATTGTATAGTATCTATACGATATCTATACTGAGCAAATAACAAATTTATTGTTATTTGCTATCCCGTTGTTAAAAGGAGTAAATTAAATTCTATGAAGGAGATCTAAAAGTCAGTAGATTAGTTGACCACCTAATTACACGACTTTGATTTTTTCAGCTAATCTAATGAAACATTTTCATAATTTCATTGTGACTGAGAAAGTTCCCAAACGTTCCAAATTTGATTTACGATGACCATAACTGATTTTATTTTTATAATGAAAAAATACAATAGTTAGAAATAGAATAAAATTAAATTCAACGCAAAACTCTAGACGGAAGCTAGTAGCACAATTTTTAAAACATTATCCTCGCAGGAGGTGCAGCAGAACACAATGGAAGAAAGTAAAAGCATTCAAAATGAGCGGTTTTTGTTTAGGGACAGAAAAAAAGGCCGCCCAGGGGAAAGGTTTACTGGAGCAAAAACCATGACAATAGATTGCGCAACACATGTGCTCGGTTATCAACAGGTTCTATACGGGTATGCGCTGGTAAAGTTGCGATTTCTTTGCTATAACTTTATTGTTCGGGAACGTAGTATCTAATGTATTGTCGAAAATTTTTAGAAACATTTTTCGAAAATGTTTGCATTGTTTCATTTTTGAATATCGAATAACAATATTTCTTTGGTAGGTAGATTGGTAAGTTGGACTGTCGGTTAAAATTGATTTCTAATTTTAAATTTGAGTTGTAAATTTTTTTAAGTTATTCGTTAAAATATATTCTATATTCTGTAAGTTATAAAATATCCTAAAATGCTTAAGATGTCCATTTTACGACATGTTTGACAGCTTAAGTTACACTGGTGTACTGAATATCGTAAACAAATATGTTTTAATATTCGACTCCATACATTATTGTGGATATACGAGTGCATAGGATTGTCTCTCATCTCATAGGATGTTGCAATGTAGAGAGCGGTGAGGCGCGGGTCGCATTGTCTTACCAAAGTGCATCTAGGACGCATCGCATCGAAGTTTGGTAGGTTTTTACGAATTTATAAGGTTTACCAATGATTGGTACAATTGAATTGAGAAAACAAACTTAATGCAGTATCGATTACAAGTAAATACAGAATCTATGAGAGTTACATCGTAATTAAGTATATACAATACATACATAATATTTATACATTACTAGCTGACCGGGCGCACTTCGTACCGCCTCAGAAGCATCCCCGGACACCGGTCCCCGATCCCGTTCCCCTCCCCGTCCTCGTCCCTGTACTGATATATCCTTGAATACGAAGTGATTTATTTGGATACGGATTAATACCCAGGTACAAATAATTTGGCCTAGTTTCTGCCGGAGTAACTATTGCATATTTTAACATGAAAATGTAGTTATTGTGACATAACTTCATTAGACATATGGTATCGCAGACATTTTTGTAGATATTAATGTCTTCTATAAAACTGTAGTACATCCATTTGCTCTATTGTCAATCATTTCTGCAGCGTACGCGATATAAGGATTTTCTTGGTATTTTTACATTATTGATCATTATTGTAAAACACACTGTGGTTTACATTATTGAAGTTTTGATACGGATCCCTAACCTTTTCTATAGCCTATGTTTATCAGAGATATTGTAGGATTCTAATGATAAAGAATTTTTCAAATAGGTACTTTCGGAGCCTATTGAGTGCAAGTAAACAAAAAATTAAACCTTTCCTCTTTATATCATTAGTATAGATATAGATATATAAAAAAGTAATAAAAGTGGCTAACTTAAGGGAAACCAACATATACCCTTTACTATTCTTCTTTTTTTATTGAATTTGGTACTGATGCGAGTAAGTGTATCCAAATGTATGAATACTGGGTGAAAAAATATTCATTTCTGATTGAACGCTTCTATTATAATACTAATTATGTCGTAAAGCTGTCGTTTCGCTTGTTGTAGATATCTGATAATAATGTTAATTGTGGAATATTTATGTAATGCTCATAGAGCGCACACTTCCTTGAGGTAGGCGTTGAAAGAATTTTAGTTAATACTAGCTGACCCGGCCTTCCCGTGCCCGTCCTCGTCCCATAACATTTGTGAACCGTTTTTTTTAAACAAACACTAAATGCTAAACGAAGCTTACCACGATACATCAGTGATAACCTCATTAAAATCGGATCAGCCGTTTCTGAGATTAGCGTGCACAAACACACAGACTCACAGACAAACAGACAAATTTCTAAATTAATAAATCTAAATCTAAATTAAATTTCTCTTGTCAGTTACATTTGACCGGTAAATGTATATGGGATTCCGTGCTTCGGAAGACAGTATATAAGCAGTCGGTCATGGTTTCGTTATTTTACTGTTGTTATATGTCTTATTGAATTTTGTCAACTCTCATATATGAATTAATAAAAAGAATTGACAACATTATGAATCATTAAAATTAAACTTATTCACACATTAAGTCATAATGGTTTAACAAGATTCAATTAGTAATAAGTATCCATATAACAATATTATTTATAATTAATTTTACTATTTCTTAAACATGTATATGTCAATTAGACAGATGTCTAATAGGAATGCTAGTTGTTTAGTAAGGTCTCAAAGGTAATACAATGTTAGGTTTATTCAAAATGCATATTTCAACTAACTTATATGCGCTCGGTGCAATAAAGAACACGCAACTATATTGATGTCATGTCATTTGTTTGAGTGGGTACAAAGATTTAAAATTACGGAGATACATTAAATGGTTTCGAATTTGTTAATTATATTGGAAGTTTTTGAAGTGATAACTTCTTATGGGAGGGTAAACCGCTGCGACGATATATACTATATATATATATATATATATATATATAATATTAAATATCGTAACTCATAATTCTATTTCAATATTGCATTCAGATTGAAATTTCAAAATACAGTTTTAAGCTCTCATTGGTCAACTAACCAATGAGAGCGGACGAGTTTATAGAAAAATAGCCTACACAAACTAGTAATAAATATTGAGAGTATAAACATACCCTTTCACACATTTAAATAATTTTGTTTTAGTGGAGGACGTGCATTTTTAAACCGGAAGATCTCTATACTTGATCATTCTCCTTGCTAACGAATTACATATACATGATATAAAATTTGTTTAATTTTAACAAAACCTTACGGTAAACGTACGCGTATATCTATTATATATTAAGCTTGAATAAAAAATAATTCGTCAAGACTCGAATACCGCACGCCTCTCTTGCTTCTGGTCTACAGAGACGTAGTAACATTCACATATCCCTATTCATATTCCAAATTTCAGTTTCACGACGTTTCTGTAAATTTATTTCTGTGTGAGGCTCTCGCATTCAGTTAGCACCTCGCTTGCAATATTCACTTCGAAATGAGATGCTGTTTATTACATTTGCCTTTACGTTTTACTACGCCAATTGAATAGCTCTGCAGTAAACAGAAAATGTACGTTTTAACAGATTTCGGAACAAAAGGTTTTTAATTCCACGCGAACCACATATTGTACTCGTATCTGCGCTTTAAATATTTATTTCGACGGTCGCTACGTATAAAGCCACATGTCAAAAATCAAGTATCAAATGTTTCTATTCATTATAAGGTACTCAGATACACTCAATGAACGTCATATGCATTTCCATTAGTCAGTGGTCATCGGCTTTCAACGCCTTCAGGTCTTCAGGCCGTGGTAGACCGGTATTAGTATTATACTTGTTTTCTCATACGATTTGTATATTAAGTGAAATACATAATATTTAACCAAAAATTTTATATATGCATGAGCGTTTGGACATTGAGGCCATATATGCAAGAAAATGCTATTTTCGACATGTTCTACGTAAATAACGCAGGGACCGTTGATTTATTTATATTTGAAGCAAAATGTGTAACTCAGGATATTGTATATATGATTACAAGACTAGAGTTTATCTCTCTTTATTGCAATACGTAAGTAAATAATTAGCTCGCAGTATATTAGAATCCAATTTAAATGCCTTTCAGACTTTTTTTTTCAGACATGCATTGGTAGAACAGTAATAGGTTGATCACTTAATCAGTTAGGGGTAGAAAAAAGGACATCAACAAATTCTTTATTAAATTATTCATATTCACAATTCGCTTAACCCAACGCGAAGGAACGTAGAATGTCTTATTTTTTCACTCATAAAGAGTAATTTTACATGTATTTGTAAAAGCCTGAGGAAATACCTGAGATTCGAATCCGGACTCCGAAAGCACACCACATTCTTAACCTCCATCTATCTGCTTATCGTATCTTATCCAAGGAATTCTAATAAGACGGTCCCGTCGTTCGTCATTGAACCAATAAGCCAAACTATTCACATCCACACATTCACACAAATCTCACCAAACATCACACATACTAAACAAACTATTAAACACGTCCAACACTCACATTTAACATACAAGCACGCTTCGTAGCCACACACGCAAAAACGCAAATTGAGTGTGTGTGAAGTGTTTGCGTGTGTTTGTGTGCACACGTGTCGGGACAAGAGGCCCTTTGTATGGGATATGGGTCAGCGTGTCTTCCCTCGTAAACATTGATAGGCAGCGAGAAGGTATGCCGAAATGTACAGTAAGAAGCTACTTGCATTTAATGTTTATTTTATACTAGTTGAGCCGGCGCACTTCGTACCGCCTCCCCGTCGCCGTCTCACAACATTTTTATTTATCAACGGATTTTTATGAAACAAACACTAAATGTTAAGAGAAGCTTACAATAATACATCAGAACAGCACAGACAAACCGACTCTTGAAACAAAAACCCCTAAAATGGCTTTGTCTCAGATATCTTCCTGTACAGATGTACAGGCAATCACTCACAGATTTATTATATGCATAGACTATAGATATAGATTATTTGTCGGACAGAATAAGAACTTGAGTACAATGAGATCGCCAACGCAAAAGTCCCGTGAGCTTAGGACAATTACATTGTAATTAAATTTATATTTATTTAAATTAAATTGATATTAAATTATGGTCGGTTTTGAAAACGGACTAGATAGCTCTATTTAATTAATTCGTAAATAAACGATTAAATGGATTCCACGATTGGTGCACTCAATATTCATCCCCTATTCATGGAACATGAACAAAGAAAACATATTCTACAAAACTTTGTGAGTTTAAAACGTTAAAAGTTTCTTTTGCTCATTCTCTCATTCATGATAAAAGCAAAATAAAAATGATTCGTTTATAAACTTAAAACACGTTTTCTAGTCCCATCATCAGACCAGCTCAACGGTACCATAAAAACCATGTCATGTGTATCAGGAGAAATGGACAGAACATGTTGAGACGAGTGTAATGAGCCCAAACTCCAAGCTCCCTCCTATCCCATCATCAGCATCATTGCATTGTCATCGGTCCTTGATAAGTTTGCAAAGTTACAATTTAATCCAACATCTTAGAGTACATCAAGATCGTGTTCAAAGATTCCGTTACATACATACATAGATGCAATCCAAGCTAATAAAAGCGTGTTAATAATGCAAAAGCGAGTCAACATACGATTCATATATATTAAATACTTAAACAAATATGCCTTTGATCAAACAGAACTAACTAAAAAGTACCTAAACTAACAAGAATTGCGTCCGCTGTAAATCTCGAATGATAAAAAAGCGAGCCAAATGCAGTGTACAGATCTGTATTATAGCTAGGACGTGGCAAAAACCAGACGTAACCCACAGATTATTGTTACGAAGAGGTGAACGCCGAAAACAATTACACCTCATTTTGGACCGACTCGACCTTACACGACCTGTCTCTAATTAACTTGGGTTATTGGCCGAATATACGTACTGACTTTCAAACGTTCCGTTCAATGCGAGAAACATTTCTCGGTTCACGTTTTTGTTGTTCAAATAAAAGTTTTGTTTTCGCCTTGAATTCAAAACCACTTAATTTCGTCTTTATTTTGTTTGGCGGTATGAGTTACGGCTCACCTGCGACTTTTTGGTCGTCCACAGTCCAAGCTACGCCCACTTGTTTGTAGGTAGGTATCAGTTAACGAGAAGACATGACTAATTTTATTTATCATCATGAACAGATGTGATTTTAGCAAGTTCTTATTTGAGTTCTCGGTTCTCATTTCCAAGTGAGGAATTTGTTTTAGGTTCCAGCGGAAAATATTTTTAGTTGAGTTTTGACAACTACAATTAAAGTAAGCAAAAGGAACGAATGTACAATATTATGTAATTTCAATAAAAGTAACTAAAAAGGAACGAATGACCCAACATTTACAACAATTAAAGGTATGGTATGAATTATAGGAAATCGTAACGGAACGAATAAACCATATTAAGCAAGTACAATTAAAGGTATAGAGAAAAGAACAGTATTTAGCAAATACATATAAAGTGTCACGTTAACAGAGCTCGAGAACTAACTATAGAAGTTAAACCTAACTCTCTCTGAACTGCAACAATCACGCTATCAATATTAATGTCGATCGTTTAGCAACTGACGCGATAAATCTCTCGGCAGCACACATGGAACATATGTAGACCGTAAGTGTGTCGTGGTCGTGATTGACACTGTCCTAGTGTTTATGGCTTTATCTAATAAGACCAAGTGCTTTTTATATTTATAATAGACTAGTTTACGCTCGCAGTGTCAAATTAGGTGGAAAATATTGATCAAAAGCAAGTACTTCCAACGTTGACTTAATGTTTAATTGATGTGTCTTTTCGTTAAAACAACAGTAGTAAAAACAAGACTCTTATTGCTCTTACCTCCGTGTTTTCTCTTTAATAAGTAATTCATAATCCAATAAGAAAATATAATCCATCCATTGTACAAAAGTATGTAACAATATGGTATTGTAGAATTAAGTGTACATAAATCATTGAATAAAAAAATAACTAATAAATCTGTTAGTGAGAAAAGCTGTGTAAAATATTAGGACAAGCATAATTCTTCATAGTAAAACGGTGTTCGTACTGTACTTTTGTACCAAAAAAATTAAAAGTACTAGTTTAATACCGTGAGGTGGCGCCACTATATTTGTGAACTTTACTATTATATTTATTTTGGTTCCTTAATATTGTCAATTCTTTTGTCACGGTCATGCATAATGCATTGTCTAATGAAACATTTTCTGTAAATTCAATCCTGTTATTGATTTTAAACCATCAAATGAAAATTAATCAGTATGCAAAGTTTCGTGATTGACTGCCCTCCCGTCGCGCGTCGCTGTACAGTACCGATACAGTAATGTTGCCATAGTACGATATTCTGAGTCACGTTAGGGTTGCTTTTAGTCGTGTCGTCGCTAAGCGCTAATGACGACGACAGCGCCAACTTGCGGTGTAACTAAGACAGACTCACAAAAGTTACAAATTATTTTAAGTAAATAAACAAATAATTTATTGATATTCTAGGTTATATACCTATAATAGCACACAGGCTATTATTTTTTAAATAGGAGATATAAATCTGTCTCCCTGGTCTCATTGTAGGTGCAAAAATCCAAAACAAAGAATTGCATAAGGAAATACATATATTAATTGTACATTAATAATATAATTTATGTTTTACCTAACATATGTTCCTACACATTCGTCTTAGCACTTATTTGCAAATATTTTTTTGAAATATTTGAACCTTTCACGGTTCGACTCTGGAGGCACCACCGCCACACCTATTTCTGCCCTATAACAGTAGTGTTCTGGTTTGAAGGGTGTGGTAAGGAAGACATACTTAACCGAGGCGTTCCAACTTAGTCCTCAACGGTAGCAACGCATTTGTGGTCGACCTAAGAAACAACTTCGATCCTGTCTTAGGTTGATTAGAAAAGCCCTGGGGCGGCAGTAGCCACTTACCATCAGACTCGACTCGACGTCTAAGTAAATCTGGTTAGTTAAAAAAAGACAAGCATAACTATAATGTGACAATACTAGTAATTTTGTTAACCCTTTCAGCTAAGATGTGGCCGCTTAGCCGAATTTAACCGAAGAAACGTGACAACCCTATCAAGAAGTAGGTTTTGATAGGTAATAGACAATTCACTTACAGGTATTGTGTCGTGCCCTGCACGTAAAACATTGGAGACACGAGTCTGATAGCGGTTGCACTGTGTGGGCATCATATCTGATATCTAAACGACTATCTGCGATTGTCTTAAACTGCTTTTGTGATGTAAATTCTGTAGACGGTAGCTCGAGTAGAGTGCTAGGGATGGTCCTTCGCATTCAGAGCATCTGTTATGGTTCAAGATTTAGTTTGTTACAAATTTTACTCGACATTTGATTAGTTTATATCGGAAATGGTCAGTGATGTCATTTAGGAATATTGTATTAGTAGTAGGAGAAAGTATATTTTTTCACTGTTTAGGCAAGTGATCATTAATTTCTTATTATCATGGGAACCTTATTTGAACTCTCATGTGTAAGTTAGGAGACGGCTATTAAAGCAGTTAGAAAGTTTACGTATGTATAAAAAAAACAAAAATGCATATATATGCCAATGAACAGAACTTATAATGTAGTCATTGATTTTCTTAAGAATTAATAGTATCAGGCATTACATTACTTTGGGTGTCCACCCAGGCTATTAAATTAGATCGGGGGAGTATCATCAGGGTTAATTGGACTCTATAGCGGCTGATTGTGAAGTTTCGTAGAGTCAGCTTAATAAGTGATAAGTTGACTCTACGAATTTATAATTGTTGTATGCATGGGTTATGTGAGGAAGGAAGGGTTAGATATTGCACTAATTACAGGTTTTAATACATAAAATATGCAGAGATCTTACTTGCATGAAAAGGAAATTAAATATACACTGGTTTATTTATTGATTTACTTCTTTATTTCCATTAATCAAACTTTAAAACATTACAGCTCCAATACATATTTAAAGTTATTTAATGCATTTACCCGTGCTGCGAAGTTCGGCGATGGGTGTAAGAATATTAATATCCTCATAAACTATACTCGGCACATCTCTACTCAATCTGTAGGATACGTTGCACGGTATCTGGACATTACAAAGCCTTGCGCGATGTAGCGCCACATGGGGCCACCGTTAACCACTTGCGAAATAGGAATTGTGCCGTCTACTGAGTGGCGAGTGATATCATAGTACAGTGTCAAAGTATATACTAGATTCGAGATAATTAAATCATGTTACTATTTTATTTACAGACACACAGGTATTATTTATGATTTTTTGATTAACCTTTCAACCTTTTAAGTTGATGCTACCTATTTTTGTAAATAATGGAGGTATGTTTTTATTTGTTGTTTAAATTTATACACGTTTTTGTCGTCTCAATGATATAGAAGGTTATTTATAGTTCTTCGTCGTCTATTTATATTTTGGGAATATAAATAGACGTATCCGCTGGTTAATGGCTGATACTGTTGCTATCCAACACATAAATCGGATTTTATTCACGAATATTGTACAAATAAAACGTTTTGTGAATATTTCTAAATTAACTTAAACATTTATGCATGGTTTAATGAATACTTTTGACAGCCGTTGCTTGCTTGCTCAACGTGTTAGACAAAAAGTTTGATCCCAAGTTTCTACA